>SNQJ01S0018306.1:0-21439 GCA_010110895.2 Picea sitchensis | reverse complement strand
CATGAGGTTTCTCTATGTATACTTCCTCCTGAATGATCCCATTGAGGAAAGTTGTCTTGACATCCATTTTATGTATCCTCCACCTCATAGCTAAAGAAATAGAAATAATAGCTCAAATATAAGCATACCTAGTAGTGGAGAAAATGTATTCTCATAATCCACTCCCTCTTTCTGGGAGAACCCTCTCACCACAAACCTTTCCTTAAACTTCTTGATTCTACGAAATGTAGCATGATTGATCTTGTAGAGCCACCTAGAACTCACAACTCACTTCCCCTCTGGTCTCGACACTATGTCCCAAACATAATATCTCATAATAGAGGTGTTCTCCTCTACCATTTAATCCTTCCATACTTTTTGATCTATCACTTCCTTAAAACTGGAAGGCTCAACATCAATGATTCTACTCATAAGTGCCATATAGTTCAAAAACTTTCTCAAAGGTCTACGCTCTCTGACTGCACTTCTAGGAGCCTCACCAACATCCCTCAATTTCTTCAATAGCCACATTGGTCTCCTGATAAGACTGGAATAGGATATCTCCTCCTCCCCACATGAAGTCTAAGATGCTAACAGTTGCTCATCCTTCAGATCCTACTGCTCCTTTTCCTCTATCATTGTTGATGAATCTTGAGATCTCCTAGTTTCCAAGTTCTCCTTGAACTTAACATATTTTCTGAAAAATGTCTTCCTTTGCACTGGTATGAATATCCTATAAGCCTTTGAGGTCCCTTTGTACCCCACAAATATACTTTTTTTTCCTAAAGGCTCTAGCTTCATCCTTTTCTCCACAAGCACATGGATGTATAATGGACAATCAAATATCTTATCTCTAGCTTCACTCATGAGAATGCCTCCTCCTAAGTCTTGTCCCCCAATATCATGTTAGAAATATTGTTCTAAACATACACGGTTATGTTACATGCCTTTTCACGTATGACAGAATCCAACAGTCATGAAGAAAAACAAATTTTGCTAAGATATTTATTTGGATCTTCCCCTTTGCGATGACTGGTATCTTCCACGAAAGTTTGATATTGCAGAGAATTGATTATCTCCTTAAGTTCCCCTTTGTAACTATTGGTTGATCCCCACTTGATTATGTCCTGCATTCATAAATGAAGCAATACAAGAAGGATCCTTCTAAATACCATCAAGTGCACAAATCCCACTAGAGACATCCATTGCATCTGGTTTAAGAATTGATATCGCTCGACTTACATTTTGTGTATCAACACCATTAGCTAGAAACCATTCATATTTACAAGGCTACGAGGAATTGTGTGTGAGGCCATGAGAAGTTGTCATGGACTTAGAGGAGATTTATTTGACCTTCTCGCATTCTCAATATTTGAACTCAAAGTTTTGGTATTAGTTCTTGAGGGAACAACAACAGATTTTCTCCTCCTCAAAATTGTGTGCAACATTTCTTATTGTCATCCGCTGGAAATTGGCCTCTACTCAAATTAGGTGCCTATAGAATTTAACATATAATGGTAGACAGATAGATATATACGTGTCCATTTGCATTTATTTTTACCGAAAAAACACACAACATCCACATGATTGCATGGTTGAAACTAGACAGATCTAAGTCATGTATACTAAATTTCTATCTACAGCAATGGCGAAATCTAAACCGAATTTGACATACAAAGTGATACAGGCCCACTAACATGAAAATTGGATTAATGTGTCCCATGACTACAATCTTCCATGGCTTCAACTCTCTTTATTGATCCATCTTGGATCATCATATTCCCTTCATAATGACTTATGTATCAATGTTCCTTGTTATAAGTAGTGCTTCTCCATCATATAGTCAATGTGCTTCCTTTGATTTGCGATGATAGGTAAATTCAGTTGGTCGTAGGTCGAAAATCATGCAGCAACGCCCACATATTTCATAGTGGTGATGAGAGGACAGTAATAAGTCTTGAAAACAATGTCTCTCTTAGGACAGTAATAGGACAGCAATAGGATTTCTAGAATTAGTCTACATCATTACAATTTTCATCATTTTATTCATTAAACATTACAAATAAGAATCATTCCTTCATGTTCCCTTTTTAATGAGAAATCTTCAATAAATTGGTCCCTTTTCCATCTTCTAGGTTCTTTGCCTTTATCCTCATATTTGGTCTTCCACGATCTTTGGTCTCTTCCTTTTTCATATTCGATATTCTTCCTCTTGCACCTTTAAACATAAACATTGTTAAATTCCATATAAAAAAGTAACCATCCGCCAGAATACATGGGTCTCCAGCCATTGTATCCATCAGTTCACTAGGAAATGCTTTCTCATACATGGTGTGTTAACCTTTTTTTCATCATGATTGGCATACATGTACCTTTATTATCTTGTATCACCATCATCATCATCATCCTCTTCTTGGGTTTTCAACACACCCATAGCCATGCTCTCGAGGCTCCTACATCACAAGGTAGAATGATCTAGATGACCTACACACATCTAGACACTTAGACTTATGCCTAAATACTTGTCCAATGCTACCAACATAAAAACTTCCTCTTAGCAAGTGATCCAAAAAGAATCCATAGAAGGCTAAGAATAACTCAGAACTCACATAGGTAGCTCAGAATGCTCAGAATGGCTCCAGCAGATAGAGAAAGGGTAAAAATTCAAAGTTTCCAAAACTCAGTGAAAATGACATGATCGTGAAGAGTGTGTCACAATATTTCTAACGGTGAAAATGGATCGTTAAACAGAGTTACGGTTTGAAAGATATTTGCGGTCAACCAGGTCCAGTTAGCAAGGGACACATCAGTGTATTTACTGTTGATGTCAGCAACTGACATGGTAGGGAGATGTCATCATATGGATGATGATGTGAGAATGCTACGTGGCATCACCACAAGCTGCTATGTTTCACCCACTAGTGGAATTTTCAGGGGTCCATATGGACCAATAGGAAAGTGCCACGTGGCACCACCCAGGAAGCACCATGTGTCAGTACGGTGGTGAAAGGGTGAGCCACGTTAGCATGTGAGAAGTAAAATCAGTAGGCACCATGTGGCCCAACCAGAGGGCGATATGTGGCATCCCTAGAATGCCCAATGTTAGCCTGTGAACAAATTTTGTTTTAAAAAAATAATTGGTGGGTTCGCCAAATCTATCGGACCATGCCAAATCTATGTAATCATTGGAGGAATTAATAGGTATACTGTTAAACGTATTGACGGGTTTAACCATGACTAAACATATTATAACCACTACCAAAAATGGAGTCCGGCGGGTTCGACCCCGGAACCTCCGCCAGGACCAAAGCCTTTAAAACTCCACTCTAACCAACACGCCAAGGGGTGTGCCTTAGCATATCCGCCCCGCTTAATATTTAAGAACACGTTTTATCCAGAGTCCAAAAGGAAAAAATGACACGTGACCATACTGTACGATCCACCACGAACTTCGAGGTGGATGTTGTCATTATTGTTGGTGTAGAGGGCACAGAAACCGAGACAGGATTTCCTTTGGACCTGGGGGTGCCAGAGTCGGATCAGAGCATGGAGACAGCCATTTTTGGGTAATTCGATGCCACGAATCCAATGGTGATGTTTTTTTTCTGATTTGAGCATTATTTCTATAGCTTGATTTCAAAATTAGATATATTCATGTATTTTCCAAATTCTCTTACTGAGTTAATAAAAGAGCC
Organism: Picea sitchensis; assembly: GCA_010110895.2. Classification (NCBI taxonomy): domain Eukaryota; kingdom Viridiplantae; phylum Streptophyta; class Pinopsida; order Pinales; family Pinaceae; genus Picea; species Picea sitchensis. The sequence goes on along the minus strand of SNQJ01S0018306.1, from coordinate 17,765 downwards.
TACCCATTTGAGAGCAGGACCTAGAGACGTATTCCACTACGGACAAACTCTATTATCAATTTTTTGTGTTCCAGTCTGATTCTTATGTCTCTTCATTTCTAAATTTCCCTTCTTTAATGGTGCACTTTAATTTATGCTCATTTAATGCAATTCCTTATAAGTCACGATGAAACGATCTCAAATCAACAAGGAAGGCATTATGCACAATTCCAAGCTTGTCCTTGAAGAACTCAAACTTCCCTTTAACCAAGGGTTTGGTCAGAATATGTGCAACCTGCTCATCTGTGTAAATATATTGAAGCTTCATTGCTAGCTTCTAGATCTTATCCCAAATGAAGTGATATAAGATCTCTATATGATTGGGCTCGTCATGGAATATTGGATTCTATGAGAGTTTGATACAACTCTTATTATCGCAGTATATCACCATAGTATCCAAATCCTGATCAAATAAACCTACAAATAATTTTTGAATCCAAATGGATTCACAGCTAGCCATACTCATTTCCATGTATTGTGCCTCTACTGAACTAAGTGCTACAAAATTATGCTTCTTATTGAACCATGTAATCACTATTGATACTAAGTTGAAGTAACACCCTAAGGTGCTCTTTCCTTCTACTGCACTCCCTTCCCAATTTGATTATGAGTATCCCTGCGACCTCACGCCACATTCTCCAAGATATCTCAATCCATACTCCATTGTACCTCTCAAGTAGATCCTCTGCACCTATGAGAAACAAATCATCTACGTACAAAACCAATATGAGTGGTTATACCAAAACAATTATGAAGTACAAGTTAGTATCTACCTCACTCTTGGTAAATACCATACTCTACAAGTATTTATCAATCCTAGAATACCACACCCTGGGTGCTTGTTTGAGTATGTACAAGACTTTCTTAAGACTACACACATGAGACTCCCTCCCATGTACTTTAAATCCCTGAGGTTTCTCTATGTATACTTCCTACTCAATGATCCCATTGAGAAATTTTTTCTTGACATCCATTTTATGTATCCTCCACCTCATAACTAAAGAAATAGAAGTAATATCTCGAATAGAAGCATACCTGGCGACTAGAGAAAATGTCTCCTCATATTCCACTCCCTCTTTCTGGGAGAAACCTCTCACCACAAACCTCTCCTTGAACTTATTKATGCTACCATCTGCAACATGCTTGATATTCATGTAGAKCCACCTAGAACTCACAAATCATKTCCCCTCTGGTCTTGGCACTATGTCCCAAACATAATTCCTCATAATATAGGTATACTCATCTACCATTGCATCCTTCAATACTTTTTGATCTRTCACTTCCTTAAAACTGGAAGGCTCAGCATCAATGATTATACTCATAAGCACCATATAGTTCGGAAAGTTTCTCAAAGACCTGCGCTCTCTGACTGCACTTTTAGGATCCTTGATAGCATCCCTCAATGTCTGAAATAGCCACATGATTCTCCTAATAGGAATGGAAGACGATAACTCCTCCACCCCACCTGAAGTCTAATATGTTAATTATTGCTCATCCTTCAAATCTTGTTTCTCATTGTCCTCTATCACTGTTGATGGCTCCTGAGATCTACTAGATGCCAAATTCTCCTCGAACTTAACATATTTTCTCACAAATATCTTCCTTTTCACTGGTATGAAGATCCTATAATCCTTTGAGCTCTCTTTGTACCCCACAAATATACCCTTATGTACTGAAGGCTCCAGCTTCATCCTTTTCTCCACAAGCACATAGATATATATTGGACAACCAAAGATCCTCAAATATCCTATCTCTAGATTCACCCCTGAGAATGCATCCTATGGAGTCTTTTTCCCCAATATCATGTCAGGAATATTGTCCTGAACATACATCGTCATGTTCCATGCCTCTTCATGTATGACAGAAGCCAACAGTCCTGAAGCAAACCAAATTGTGCTAAGATATTTATTTGTATCTTCCCCTTTGCATTGACTGGTATTTTCCATGAAAGCTTAAAATTTCACAGACTTGATTGCCTCCTTCAATTCCCCTTTGTAACTAGTGGTTGATCCCCACTTCATTATGTCCTTCATTCATAAATGAAGCAATACAAGAAGGATCCTTTTGAATACCATCAGGTGCACAAATCCCACTAGATACATCCATTGCATATAATTTAAGAGTTGATATCACTTGGATAATATTTTATGGAGCAACACCACCATCTAGTAACCATTTGTATTTACAAGGCTATGATGAATTGTGTGCGAGGAAATGAGAAGGTTCGAGGACATAGAGGTGATTTCTTTGACTTTCCCACTTTCTCAAGATTTGAACCCATAGTTTTGGTATTGGGCATGTTATCCCATATCCTAGGGATAACTAAGGAGATTATGTCTCGAGGCCTACAGGTCCTAGACATAGAGTACCGAGATTCATATGACTTGAGCTTGGCCCTGGAGGACCCATATTTTCTTCAATGCCTCCCATCTATCAGCAACAACAACATCCATCCCAATGGCCTGGTTCTGAAGTAGCGGTAGGTATTGCTCCATGAGGTAATGAGCCTGGGTATCATGGTATGTTTCACTCTAATTCTCAAAACATTTGAATATGTGCATTGAATTCTCTTTTGTTTCATGACATTTTCTTGGAAATTATGCCCTTTGACTTGTCCATACCTAGGGGGGATGACAAAGTTACCTAGTAAGTTGGTTCCCTTAGGGATGATTTTCCACTAGGTGGGTCTATGAAAGGTCATCGTCCATTCCTTCCATATTTACCACCTTTTATCATTATCCCTCTCATCTATCCCCTACATTGGTTTGGGCATTGGGTTTGCCAAGCTAGTAAGGGTTGTACCTTGACTTGTGGGAAGAAGGGGCTAAAGTCCCAAAGGGTACAAGTAGCTGGAAAAAGTTAAAATCCAATATGAAACCTTGAGATGCTTCGCCCAGGGATTCCCTAGAAATCAATAAAAGGATTCTCAACAAGAAAAGGGGACCCGTAAAATAAAAATAAAACTCGAGGCCTAGTTGGTGGATAGGAAGTCTCATCATGAGCCAGCTTATTAGGTCCATGGGAATGTAGAGGTAGGACTCCCTTTCTCCTAGCTAGGCTCTTGGTGGCATAGCTAGGAGAAAGGTAGTCTCATCACGAGCCAGCCTTCTCATTTCTGTGAAATGCTTGTGGGTAACATTGTCACCATTAGTCACCACGCGAGGACAATGTCCTCCAACTATTCTCTTGAAATAAAAATAAATAATACAAAGAGTAAAAAGGAATTGAATGGGATTAGAAACAATGGTATCTATTACAAGGTGCAACTCGCCCTTTATAGAGGCACCCACAGGTAAGACCTACATTTCCCTTTTATCATTGCACCCCTTGCCCAAGAATCCCCTACACCATATCATTCATTTACATGACCTATATTGGTCTTTACCTAGAAACACCCCACACCTAAGGAGGACTATCTCAATAGGACATCTTGATACCCTCCCCAAAGTTGGCTTGTTAAATATCATAACGCCTTTGAGATTTTGTCTGGGTAAAGGGGGGTTTGATGCACATGTTTGGGTAACTTGATTATTATATGTGATTGACATTGTTATGATCCCTATGACATATGATCCCATGAAGGGATTATTTGTTATTGTTGCAGTACCATGCCTAACGAATAGGTACATATGGAGATATGATTAGTTCAGTCCTCCATGGGGCTAAAATCCCACCAGATGGATGGTGTGACCCCAGTCAAGGGCAAAGGGATACCAGAGGCTTGCACCAGAGAAAAAAGAGGATGTTCCACCAGAGGCACTTTGGTAGGCCTAGACCTAGGGAGTATTTCCCTCCAACCATGACGTTGGCCCTTGAAGGCCCCTGATGTCATCATTTTCAGCCTTGACATCATCTAGTTAGGGTTTTGGCATGAGGAYGACTTGGTTGGCATGTGTGGCAGCTTATGAGGCCTTTTGAGGCCTAACATTTCATTTTGTAGGCCTATTKTTCCATTGAGGGGCCTAATGTCACCCTAGGAGGGGCATGACATCATCCCTAAAGACAAAATTAGGGTTTTAATTGTCAATTTTATGTAAAACTGGATTTTTGATGTAAACTAACCATGTCAACCTCTTTTGACCTAAAATGTAATTAAAGGTCACTTGTATTGTATAAATAGAGAGTTAAGACTCTCATTTTTTCATGATCTTTCACTCACATAAGTGTGAGGTCTGAAATTAGGCCTCTTTTAAGGCTTATTGGCTTAAGTTAAGTGGTGTGCAACTCTTTGAGGAAGCTTATCTTGGTGTATTTTTGCATTTTCATGGTGGAAAGTCTTCAACTAGAGTTTGTGGCTAGATTATTCTTGATGAAGTAAGTAGAAATATGCAATCCTTATTTATTTTGAATGGTTATGGTGCATTTTCTTATTCATTTATAAGATTATGAAATTCTTAGTGTGAAAACCTAGGAGAAAAGCACATGTTATTGTCCTTTTCTTTATAAATCTTCACCTACTTGTTTTTGCTAAAATACACCTCCCTTGAAGGATATACTAGATCCCTACCTTAGTATAAATCTGGTATGATTGCTTCATTAAGCTTCATACATTTATTTCAATCTTAACCTAAAGAAGAAGGAAATCACTAGGGCCTAGGGTTACCTACTTCCTAACATCTTTTCCTTCTAGGGATTTGGATATTGATGCCTTAGGTTACTAACACCTCAATCATCCTCCCTTTTCCTTTAGCTGACCTATTATAATTTATTGTTTCCCTCTAAGAATTGCCACTACAATTTTGACTCCATTTACCCTAAAAGGAACTAGTTCATACTTTACAAGGGATTGATTGACTAAAACAACTCTTAAACCATCTACTTTAAGACCTTTACTAACTATTTCTAACTTTAGATTAGACTAACTTACTAACTATTTTTTTTTTGTTGCAAAATATTTCTACATCCATATATAATATCAGCAAATTCATCTTAACAGAAAGTGTTAAAGCTGATTATACATCGCCATCATTGCTTCTGACAATTAGTAGCATTTTGTCAAGTTTATGTTATCATTTCTGGTCTTTTTTTAAGTTGTATTGAAGCATAATTGTGAAGCTATTGCTATATATACATTTATGTTATAAATACTTTTGTTGCTTCAGCTTTTATATCATCTTGTTCTTTTTATCAAAGTCTATGGTTTTATGAAGCACTAACATCATATGGTACTTGCAAATAGTATTTTTCTTGTTGTCTTGTTCTGGGAAAGTACACTTAAATATTGTGTTGCTTCATCTCATCAAAACTTTTGGAACTTTGATCAGAGTGGCCTATGAGAGGGGTGGGACTTTCTTGATACTCTTACCTTAGCCTTCTCAAACCCCTAGGTCACTGGGGACGTCTCCCCTGGGGTATTACTCCTAAAGAGAAAGAGGTGTCTTGTTTAGGTGACAGTGATAGGACAACCTCTTCTTACACCAATTTACTGTTCACTTGCCTTTGGATTTTGGGAAAGTACAAATTGCACAACAACAAGGCCCATAGGGAACAACGTTAGATTTTCTCCTCCTCAAAATTTTCTACAGCATTTCCTATTGTCATCCGCTGGAAATTAGCCTCTAGTCAATTCAAGTGCCTATATAATTCAACAGAAAATGGTAGATAGACAGACAGATATGTGTCCATTTGCATTTATTTTTACCGGAAAAACACATAGGCAAACATCCACAGCATCGTATGGTTGAAACTAGAGAGATATAAGTATTGTATACTAAATTTATATCTGCAATGATGATGAAATCCAAGACAAATTCGACATGCAAAGTGTTACAAGCCCACGAACATGAAAATGGTATTAATGTGTCCCATGACTGCAATCTTCCATGGCTTCAACTCTCTTTATCAATCCATCATGGATCATCATATTCCCTTCATAAAGAATTATGTATCAATCTTCCTTGTTACAGGTAGCACTTATCCATCATACAGTCAATGTGCTTTCTCTGATTTGGCGATGAAAGCTCAATTTAGTTGGCCACGAGTCGACAATCATGCAGTAGCGCCCACATATTTCAGAGTGGTGACGAGAGGAAAGTAATAGGTCTTGCAAACATTGTCTCTCTTTATGTTTCCTTGGAAAAAATCCTTTCAGAGTGTGGGCGTCCTTCCTTTCTTGATCAATGGAAATAGTGAAACCACTTTAACACTGTAACATTGAAGCCCTAAAACATTTTTTCTATACGTGTGATTCTCCAATCAACAATCGCGGAATGAATTGATGCACTCTCTTTGAATTGACGATATTCTTCACGCAACTCTTCACAGGACACACTCAAAATTTAACAGCTACAACAACGAACCTCTCTCCCAAATTCTCTGAGCTTATCATACGCAGTCAAATCTTGTGCTCTAATACCAAATGATGGGATCATAACCACAGCGAACTAATACACAGATAACACATACATTTTTTTTCAAAAGAAGGACATAGGAAATTATATGCTCTAATTCCCCCAAAGGAGAATATTTGTATTAATCAACCATTCATCTGTATTTATCTAGTGTACAAATAGTCCCTTTTATAACAATAGGTGAACATAACAACTATTACATTATTAAATGGTTGGTTCAAACCATCTCCATAACTATCTCCACAACTTCCTCCACAATATCTCCATAAATCTCTCAACAAATCTTCATATCCCTAATAACTCTCATTTATCCTCATCTTTAAATCTCACGTAGTCTTTCTATAATTAGTCTACATCATTACAATTTTCATCATTTTATTCATTAAACATTAAAAATAAGAATTATTCCTTCATGATCCCTTTTTAATGAGAAATCTTCATTAAATTGGTCCTTTTTCCATCTTCTAGGTTCTTTGCCTTTATCTTCATCTTCAGTCATCCATGATCTTTGGTATCTTCCTTTTTCATCTTCAATCTCGCTACAAGGAAAATACCCTCTAGTGGATGTTTTTGTGGACTCCCCTATAAAAATATCCCAAAAATCCATTTATAGCAGATGATACTAGCGGAGGTGAGTGAGCACAAGTTTTAGCGGATGATTTTACACCAGTGCTTTTATAAGTACATGATGCATTGGTGTGTTTTCTACAACAGGCGCATTGGTGCCCTCAAAATTAGAGGACCATAGCAAGGTTATTTAAAATAAAGAACGATATTATACGGTGCACTACGAAAATAAGGGCACATCGGGAAATAATGACGCACATTAATAGTTTTCTTTTAAAAATCTACGATGTGCAACGTAACACTGAAATCACAAGTGTGTTATTAGTAGAATGCATTGTTATATCGTTAAATAAAAAACATTTACATAGCAATGTAGGATTGTGTCAAAAAATATATTCTGATGCACTCCATTGTATAATGCACATCGGTGCTAACCAGTGATCCAATATGGAGCACCGTGTTAGGATTAATTTCCAAATTTAGGTGGTGCACTCTATAAACCCAAGCGCACTGGGGCATCTATTATTATATCATACGGTATCATGCTTAAACAAAAAAATTCACACTATTGTAGTTTTTCAAAAAAATGTATGATTTTACGCTATGGAGTAGTATACGCATCGGTGCACACCCAAAACCACATGCACTGTACTAGGGCTATTTGTTTTTTTAAATATAATCGGTGCACTCATTAAACATGTATGGCCTAGTGCGGTTGTGCATCAGGTGCACCGGAACAATGTTTTATTAAAAAATAAATATCGACAATAAAAATCATTTTTACCATTTTCAGTGTTGTATAGATAAAATGCATCAGTGCAACCTTTTCCTATCTGAAGTGCCCTTCCATCAGTGCTTTCCTTGGTTGCATTCCTTTCATATGCTACTCAGTGCATTAGTTTCAAATTTTTCCAAACGATAGGAAAATGTATTTATTTATAGTACGTCGTAACAATGCCTCCTTGACGACAAAATGTCTAGGTAATGTCCTTATTTCTTCATAACTTAAGTTTTCACCAGATTAAAATTTAAAATTGAGTGAAATTTTAAGTGTAAAAAAATAAAAAATAAATGTGCAATGCGTTCGAGGATCTCATCTTGCACCACGTACAGTGCAACCTGTAAATTTACAGGGTGCACTACTTACCTTGTTACATTTCTCGGTGGTGCGTTGGTAAACATAAATGCATCGGCGCGCTCGTTTAACGACACACCGAAGAAAATCATATAATTGGTGGGGTGGTGTGTCAAAGTACAAATAATGCACTGAGACGTTAAAGTACATAGTGCATCACCCTTATCAAATATATTTTTACGCAGTTGTGTTGGTAAACGTGCGCACTAGGGTGTTCATGTTTACCAAACGCACCGTCGAGAAATGTAACATTTTGTTGTGGTGCACCTAGTAATGTTTTTGGTGGAACCATGTGCAATTCGATAGTAATGATAGGAACGCACTGTAATAAGTTCCATACTCAAAAATTTGTTAAATTTTATGTAACGATGTGACTATATTAGTTACATGCACTGGTGTTTGTAGTGAACGTATACGCACCACATTTTTTTGCTAATTTTAAATAATTGTTTACTTGCGTTAATATTTTAATTTGTTTTTTGGTTTAAGTGGTGCATGTGATAAATGTAACAGACCGGAGCATATGTGTTGTAGTGTATCACCACAGTGTGGTACCATTTTCCAACGCACCGCATAAAACAATAGAACATATTTTTTTCGGTGCGTTAGTTTACACTAACGCACTGGTCATGGTGCTCACAATATCTATCGGTGCACCATCGATGGTGCGTGACTGTTTTTTTGTCTTATCGTCAATGCAATTATCTTATTTTTTGAAGGAAGTTATTTTTCTGTATTTATAGATAAATTTACCATTCAATAGAATTTTTTTATGTTTTATGTATGAGTGAGGTTAATGTATTTCATATGTTAATCATGCAGAGACGTGAATGGAGAGAGAAGAAGGAGAGGGTGGACCTGTACAATGGTGTATGTGAATGGGAGGTGAGGGAGAGGGAGAGGGATTTGTACCCTTTCCCTATTACTACAATGACTCATGCTCTCTTAAGGGATGTAGGCCTCCTTAAGTACTATGAGAAGGCTACATCCCTTAAGGGGCACTCCAGGTTGTTGGTACATTTGATCTGTCGATGGGATGTACATCGATAGAATTTTCGTGTGAGTTAGTATCAGTGGTACCATCCCACTGAGGAGGATATTTACTTTATCATTGGGCTATCCAGGAGAGAGAAGGATTTTCCCCAGTTCCCCTAGTAGGTGTTTCCACTGAGATTCATCTCATTTACTCTCAGTGATATATTTGGGTTGAGGTACTATCCCCAGTTGATTTTCAGGTGTCTGGTGGACATATGAAAATTGCCTCTTTCGGTGTAGAGGAGGTTAGATGCCTCTCACTCTTAGTGGCTACCATATCCCATTTTACCAGTGATGGGAAGTGCATTAGTTGTTCTCTTTTGTATTATGTTGATTTGTTGGTATAGAGGCCATGCTGTATCATATGGTCTACCATTTTTTTGCGGTATTTTTTTATAGTGCTCGACAAATTTCTGGCTATGATACGTGGGAGGTCTAACTTCCCATTTTCCTCATAGTTGTTTTGCTTATTTTTTGAGAGGTTTCCAGAGACGAGGCCAACTTTTTTCCATTAGCCTCCTAGATCAAGGACTCATGTGTGGATGTGCATGTGGGGGGAGATGATTCCCAAGAGGAGCCAAGCAGAGTTTCCGGCCAAGATTGCACCAAACGCACTAAGGAACTAGGTAGTACGGCAGGTCACATGTTCGTCATGGTGTCCTATCCTTACGCGGGTTTGGATTGAAGAGGATGTCCAAACATCCTCTTCACAATAGATGAGCCACCAGATGATAGAGGTAATATTAGTGTTTTGTTTAAATTAATATAGTTTCATTTTATTGTCTTAATTAGAATAAAATTAATTCCAACACGTTCTTTAACTTGTTTTATTAAATTGTTTAATGAATTAATTATGTAATTATTGTTCTTTACTATATATATTGCAGGTATTGGCACTTTCATTGGGGACGTGCCTCCTCCCCCAGCAGATGATGATGAGGATATGATGCTTGAGGTCGCGGTGGATCAAGGTCCTTGGGTGCAGATACCCGACAGCACATGTTGTAGGCCCGATACCAAATTCAGGTTGGATTTGGGTGACCGAATATCTTCACTTTTGACTGAGGTGGGAGTCCTCCTTGACCTGATGTGAGACATCAGGGAAAATCCTATGCTCTTGGATCTTTGGAGGGATATGTCGTTTGATTCGATGTCTCTTATGTGTCGTATTGTCAGAGCTTCCAGGATACTAGCAGCAAGGAGGGATCTTGATGATAGGTGCAACTCTTATTCCAATACGGCATGTTCATACAGTACCCCGTCGATTGATGAGGGTGGTCGTGATCATCCTTCTCCACATCCTCCTCATCGTCCTTCAGCTCACCAAGGTCATGAGGAGACAGTACATATTCCTCATCATCCTCTTTCACCTCACCTATATGATCATGTCGGACCTATTCCTCATCCTCCTCTTTCACCTCACCTAGATGAGCATCTCGTACCTATTCCTCATCCTCCTCTTTCACCTCACCTAGATGTGCAGGAAGGACCTATTCATTGTCCATCATCTTCTACTATAGACCAGGCCTCCACTATTGTTGTAGATATGCAAATTATGTCATTGGCTAGACCAGATACGTTATAGAAGTTATTTGACTTGTCCATGATATATATATATATATATATATATATATATATATATATATGGTTTTTTTTCTATTGACCATGTTGATGATGTAATTAATTTATATGTTGATGTTGATTTGTATATTTTTAGGTCATGTTAGATTTAGATGTTAAATGTGCTTGATAGATGTGTATGTTATAACATTATTCATTAGACGTGCATTTTTCCTGTTGATCAAGATGATATACTTAATTAATTTATATGTTAATGTTGATGTCTACATTTTTAGGTCATGTTAGATATGTTTAATGTTAAATGTGCTTGATAGATGTGTATGTTAAATGATGTTTGTTAGATGTGTGTGATGATGATGTTAGAATATGCTTGTCTTTTGTTATATGTGATCACAATGATGATGTCATGTTAAATTATTAGATATGTGTGTTAGTTAATTAATGATGTTTATATGTGCTAGAGGTATATATAATTAGATGATGTTAGCTAGTGAATATAAATGTGTATTTTAGATGTTGTTTATGTTTGTTATAATATGGTTATCATCATCATGTTTATTTTTATAAATTACAAAGTTCAATATGGTTGAAACTATAATTATAAAATTGAAACTATAATTGCATAGATAGTTCATTATACATATTCAATCTAACTAAAAAAAAAATCAAAAAAMAAATTATATATGAATAAATATTATTTTCCATTGTACTAATTACTCTTTTTTAATAGACTCTTCTACACTAAAAATTGTTATTATAAAAAAATTATGATCTCCAATGATAAGTATTATATTGGCTTTAAAAATTTATGTATGCAAATCTTCCTATTGTTATTTTTGTCATTATTTCGTAAGTTGATTGCTATCAAATTTTAAAATGTTACTTCATTAATTGTGGTTTTACTCAACATTCGGGACATAATTTTATAAATATTTTTAAAATAAATGATAAAAGTAATCCTCATATAACCTTCATCATCTCCAAGTAATCCTCATATAGAACCTTCATCGTCTCCGACATGGCAAAGAAAGTTTTTCGAATGGAATGGAGCCAGCCCTGTAACATGCGACCACACTCATATGACCCAGACTCTATCCGTGGCGCGGGAGAATAGGGGTTAGCCCCGGTCGGTTGGGCTAGCCCGTCGACTAGGGGGTGTAACCATGGCTAAAACGATGGGGTGCTATCTATTAAGGGGTGCATGGAGCAAAGCCCGAGGCCACATGACCAACCATATAACCGAGAGATAGGAATCCATGAGGGGGTTAGCGAATCAATGCTAGTACATGGTCGCATGGAGGCGCCCAATATGACCAGGAGCCAACGAAAAAGGGGTTGCGCCCTGATTTTTTCCATTTAGTGGGTTTTTGACATTATAATAATATTTTTATGATTTATTCAACATTTTTTTACAAATTTTTGGTCAATATTGGGGGATATTGGGCCCTTTTTTAGGCCAGGTCTTGGGGGGAATTTGGGAGATGGTTACCAACTTCATGCCTATATAAACCTAGGCTTCTTGAAGCCATGAGAGGGGTTCAGAATAGGTACATGCTGAATATTTTCCAAGCCAAAGTCATTTTTATGCAGGGAAGCTATTGAGGAGAGCAACTTTGCAGGCCATTTTTGGGAGCTCTGGTCATCTGTTTTCAGTGTCGTCAGTTTTATTGGCTTCTAGAGATCTGGTAGAACAAGACCAGATCAGTTTGTAACCTTTTTTTCACTTTTTTTATTTAATTTTAAATATTTTAACATAAATAAGAAAGCCTCACCCACTGAGACAAAGGCCCAGAGATGTAGGCGAGATTGTCGAACTCCATTATCAACTTCTCTTGTTATGGTTTGTTGTTCTTCGTGCTTATGTTCAGATCTATATATTATTTAATGGATGCTATGTTTCTTCTTTAATTCTTCCTCATTCATCAGTTTCCTAAATGGTTTAATAACTCATGCTTAATAACTCAACCATTGTCGTTTAAAAGATATTTTTGGATCATTTGGATAGGGATTGGTGGTTTGTATTAAGACACAACCCTAGATCAAAACATATTTTTGAGAATAACAATGTTATCATGCCATGCGAGGAAGATAATGAGGGTGATGACAAGATAGAGAGATATGTACATGTTTTATTTCATCTTTAATACTATTGTTGTATATTTTTGTTATATTATTTATTTCTCTAATTATATTGTTTTTTATTCATCTTTTGATAGAGGAAATGTTAAGTTAATTATAACAAATCTTTGAACAATTTTAGTTGGTTAACAATCAGTTTGATGCGTAATGTGTTTGTCTTTCAAATTATTTGTGATTGCATGGAACATTTTTTATTTGAACATATTTATATGTTGTTGCATATATTTAAAAATGTTTTATCTTCTTTAAGTATTTCCAATTGTAAAATCTTGAAAAATGTTAAATGTCCATTTGAACTTTTAATGGGATATGAAATTCTACTTTTTATGTTGATATAATTAGATGTAATGATATGGTTGATATGCATGTTTAATAGTACAACATTTTTGAGGGTATGTTAACATGATGATTGAAAAACTGAGTTTATGTTCATTTATTTTGTAGATTTAAAAGTAAGATTAACAAAAAACAAATATGGTTTATAATTAAAAAAATAAATTTATACCATTATTTTGTGATAATTTGGTTTTTAACTAAAGTAGTGTTTGTTAGTTTACATACGCTTATCATTTATTTTAAAAATATTTATAAAATTATTTCCCCAATGTTGAGTAAAACCACAATTAATGAAGTAACATTTTAAAATTTGATAGCAATCAACTTACAAAATAATGGCAAAAATAACAATAGGAAGATTTGCATACATAAAATTTTGAAGACTGTAACCTTCACACTGTTGAAATTTTCAATCAGGATGGTGAGGGCGTATGGTGATTTTCGACCAGGATCTAGGGCCTAGCCCCAGCCCTAACCTCCACCAACCAAACCTTCATTCGAACATAAATATATATGGAAAGGTATATGGGTAAGAACCAGTAGGTAGGTTGGTTGGTTCTCGGCCTATGTGAAGACTCTGCGCCCACGGAGGTCCATGGTTTGAACCCGGTGGACTCCAAACCAAATGTTTCCAAAAAAATTAGCTAATGAATGGGTGCCATGTGGAAGCCCATCACTGGGCCATGTGGCACCTTCTCATTCACCCAAACCGATGCCACATGTCCAAGCACCCTTGGTCACCTGTCTGTCGAGGTGTCATCCTAGTCATATGCCACTATAATTTCCAAGTCAGCACCACGTGTCATACGGACTATAAGGACCTACCACATCAGTCGTATGGACCTGCCACGTGTCACCCTTGTAGTGGTGGAACATGTCACTCCCTAACTCATCCACTCGTATGTCCATGTAAGTGCAAACTGTACCCTACCACGTTAGTTGTACAGCCATACAGCCTGTACAGTTAGCTTCGACATGGCATTGTACAGATTGTACAGTCATCATTTTTTTTGCATGTTTGGCCAAAAGAATAGACCACGATATATTGAGCATACGATGTATGTTTGAGCCTGTTCAAGTTGTGTTGGGTTCGTATCAACGAGCCTACACACATGTCCATTTTGAAGTCATTCTGAGAACTTTTATTTTTAGGCCTTCCTAGACCCATTTTGGTCCTGAGATCCAATTATGGATCACACCTCCCCATTAAAGACCTTTTGGTCCCTACAAGGTTACTAAACAGTCATCAAGTGTGGCATAGGACACCCCACTTACTCTTTTTCTTTAAACTTTTTCCTGTGCACCTGTCTCATCACGATCCTCTACAAAACAACCATGATAATTGATAGCATATCGTTAGCCATTTGTACCATGTCACATCTTACTGAAGCCACTATCATCCATGTTGACAACATTACTAATGATAGCATCAAAAATATGACTGCAAATGAGTTGATATGTTTGTAATACTTGTACAACATTAGCTTATCTTGAAGCAAAGTGTGATTAATCTTCCATTCTACAATCATCTCTTGTTCTTGCTTAAGATCGATTACTTGATTTGAAACAATTATAGGTGTGTTTCTTGCATGAACCGCCTTTCTTAATTGTTCCATTTTTTGAAGAGATTTATTTTCCTTTAAATGATTAGCATGAACCACATATTCTTTGCCTGCTTTGGTTAAATGATATTGATTCTTTTCCCTATAGAAGATTGATTTACGATCATACAAGTAAGGACTACCTAAGACCATCCCACGTTCATTGAGTGGCACCCCATCACATGTTACCTCATCCACAAACTTAGATGAAATTGAAAATTTTAATGTGCATTGCTTTGTTATATGCAATTGATGATTGTTGCTTATCCATTTAAGTGTGTAAGTCTTATGATGCATCTGAGTGTTTAATCCCAATTTTTTAACCAATTCCTCTGAAATCAAGTTAGATTGAGATCCACTATCTATCATTGTGTCGACCTTAGTATGCCTCATGATGACCCTTATGTGAAATAATTTACTTATAGAATCAAATCCTTCACCAATTTTACCTGTTATACCAACCAATGAGACTTTAGATTCATCACCTGAATCCGATCCCAAGTTTGTTGGTCATGATGTTGTTGCAATTTTTTTCCTCCCTTTCCTTTCTTTGAACCACTTTGGTCTCTTCTCGGAATGCAATTGCCAACAACGGTCCTCATCATGCCATTATTTATTGCAATGTTTGAAAGAGGGATTCTCTTATTTTCTTGCCACTGAATTTTCTTTCTTTCCATTCCACTTCCTCTTGTCCTCTTTCCTTGAAGACAATTCCCCTGATACACCAACTTTTGTTTTCCCTTCTTCAATGTATGTTGCTTGAACCGAAACCTCATCAACATTAGTAGGTCAAACATGAATACAGTGTTTCGAATATGTGCAAGTAAACCTCATATGTACTTCATAAGAGTTTCTTGGGTATGTAAAGGAATATCTAACATCAATTCCATTTTACGAAATCCATATGTGTATTCTTGCACTATTTGTCCTTTTCTTAGTTTAAGACCTTTTCATTCAATTAAAGATTTCTCTTTATAACCCAAAGGATAGAATTTATTTCTAACTGCAGAAATAAAACTTTTCCATGATGGAAATACATTACCCACTTGTTGCGTGCCATTTTGCAACTTGTTTTTCCACCAGATGAGTGTTGTGCCCGCAAGTCTAAGCGATGCCAACATGATTTGAGTTTCCTCATCCTTGATTTGTTACACACTGCAATAAACCTCCATCTGTCTGACCCAATTATCAAGTCTCTCTTCATTGACTTCACCATCACACATGGGTAATTCAAATTTCACATCAATTTTTAGTAAAGGCATTTCATGTTTATGTTTATGAACATGTTTTCTTGTGGTGCTTTTAGAACTTGAACTTGAAGAAGAAGGAGAAGAAGGAGAAGAAGTGGATGGAGAAGAAGGAGGTGAAGGAGGAATTTGAGGAGGATCCTCTCCTTTTTCAATTTTGACCTTTGAAGATTCACCAAGAACGGGTTTCTTTCGATCCAAGTAATCCTCATATAGAACCTTCATGATCTCTGACATGGCAAAGAAAGTTTTTTGAAACTCTTTCTCATAATGAGAAAGTCCCTCTTCTGTTGCCATCTTCTCTCTTTGAGAAGTTATCTTTCTCAATCCAACCAATGGATTCTCTTCCACAATCTCACCTTCACCATGATTCATATTTTCACTGGTAATCATGCAAACTCAAAATCCAAATGTCAACTAGCTCTGATACCACTTGATCTGAAAAGATATTTTAAACGACAATGGTTGAGTTATTAAGCATGAGTTATTAAACCATTTAGGAAACTGATGAATGAGGAAGAATTAAAGAAGAAACAGAGCAGCCATTAAGAAATATACATATCTAAGCATAATCATGAAGAACAACAAACCATAACAATAGAAGTTGATAATGGAGTTTGGCAATCTCGCCTACATTTTTGGGCCTTTGTCTCAGTGGGTGAGGCTTTCTTATTTATGTTAAAAGATTTAAAATTACATCACAATAGTGCCAAAAAGGTTACAAACTGATCTGGTCTTGTTCTACCAGATCTTTAGAACCCAGCAAAACTGATGGCACTGAAAACGGATGACCGGAGCTCCCAGAAATGGTCCACAAAGGTGCTCTCCTCAATAGATTCCCTGCATAAAAATGGATTTGGCTTGGTAAATATTAAGCATGTACCTATTTTGAACCCCTCTCATGGCTTCAAAAATCCTAGGTTTATATAGGCCTAAAGTTGGTAACCATCTCCCAACTTCCCCCTAAGATTTGGCCTCAAAAAGAGCCCAATATCCCCCAATATTGGCCAAAAATCTCTAAAAAATGTTGAATAAATCATAAAAATATTTTATAATGTCAAAAACCCACTAAATGGGAAAAATCAAGGTGTAGCCCCTTTTTCACTGGCTCTTGGTCATATTGGGCACCTCCATGTGGCCCTAGACTAGTGTTGATTCGCTAACCCCTTCATGGATTCCTGGCTCTCGGTTATATGGTTGGCCATGTGGCCTCGATCTTTTCTCCACATGCCCCTTAACAGATAGCACCTTGTCATTTTAGCCACAGTTACGCCCCTGGCTGGCAGGCTAGCCCGATCGACCCGGGATAACCCCTCTTCTCTCGTGCCACGAATAGAGTCTGGGGCATATGAGTGTGGTCGCATGTTCTGGGGCTGGCTCCATTCCATAGTCCATGCTAACAGTGTGAAGGTTACGGTCTTGTCATGAGGGTGTATGGTGAGTTTCAACCGGGGGTTGGTGTAACGAACTGCCTCGTTACGACAACCATTCTAGTAACAGGTGCAAATTTTTATTTTTATTTTGTTTAAGGTGTGTGCGCGCGTGTAGAAGCAACAACACACTTGACTCTACGTCGCCACTCGATGACTAACAAGACGCAACCACGACAAAAGTAAGACTGACCACCCGCCCGTCCTACCCTGCAAGGTTAGGACCTCCAAAACACATAATCAACGCTCAAGCCCAGGTTCCCATCGATTTTAACCATTTAAGGTCTCAGGGTTGGCGACTGTTC
>SNQJ01S0018305.1:37394-105740 GCA_010110895.2 Picea sitchensis | reverse complement strand
AGGAGGTTAAAAGTTAAATCTTAAGGGTCATGATCTGCGTATAAGTTTAGAGCCCTAGCTTATTAGTCCGTAGGGTAGAATACCCCACAACAGGTGGGGAGAGAGAGATGGAAATAGGGAAGGTGAGAGAGAGAGTGGTGGAGGGAGGGTAAGAGAGGGAGAGAGGGAAGGAGGGGGAGAGAGGGAGAGAGAGGGAGGAGGGAGTTATGGAGGTATCAAGGGATAGAGATAGATAAATAGAGGGAGGGAGAGGGAGGAAGGTGGAGAGAGAACATGGGGTAGAGATAGAGGTAAAGAGAGAGGGGGAAAAGAGAGAGGATTAGAGAGAGGGAAAGATACAAGGTAAAAGAGAGGTGGGGAGAGAGAGAGAGAGGGAAAGAGGGAAGGTGAGAGAGATAGTGGTGGAGGGAGGGTAAGAGAGGGAGAGAGGGAAGGAGGGGGAGAGAGGGAGAGAGAGGGTGGAGGGAGTTATGGAGGGATCAAGGGAGAGAGAGAGATAATTAGAGAGAGAGAGAGAGAGAGAGAGAGGCTTGATTTTCCTCCCCCAACCATGTTCCGAGAAATGAGAGTCATACCTAGAGCTCAAAAACTTCTAATGGTTCCCACATCCCAACTAAGAGGGAGATGATAATCTCAAGACATTACATGTGGTGGTTAAAGGTGGTGTTCTTGGAGTTGGATTCCTGAAAGTTTACTTTAGCTCCTTGTTACTACCCAAATTAACATGCTTGTAAGAGTTCCACTTTTGGTGCTAAGGAGGTAAGAACACTTTTTAAATGAACCAATGTCACCTTAGTACTTTTCCCCTTCACTTTATGCCAGCTCCTAGAATCCATAGGGGGTATCACAATTTATGTGAAGTAAACCTGTGAAATAAATCGTTGTTCCAAGAAAGATTCACTTCAACAAACAACACCTCGATATACAATTAGATGGACTAGTGCCAATAAGTGATAAGATGCCTTAAAGAATATCCAATGGAGAACAAGGGCATAAACCACCACAATATAAATATGGTTAGGAGCTAATCATCACATTCTTAGTCCGAGATAAGAGATAGCTTCAACATTAAATACAAACTAGCACTGATAAATTACAAGCTTAATTGATATGTAATCATGAACTTTGCATAAACTTGTAAGAATGGATGGTGAATCCCATTAGGGTTTCACCAATAGAATCTCCCAATAAAAGATAAACACAATTAACACCTAGGAGATTTATCTCACAACTAGACATGTTAGATAATCTTGCAAAAAAATATAGAAATGATGTATAGACTAGGAGAAGTTTATAATGCACCTTTGAAGCACAAAACCCTATCCTTTAGGGTTATAACAAAACTGATTTCTAATGCTGAAAATTAATTTACAGATTTGAAGAACTCCTTAAATCAGCCAACAAAATGTTAGAGAAATCTTTAAAGCACAATGAGGGAGGGACAATTTTCCTTCTTAGGGATATATATTAACAATGAAGCACAAACCCTTATACAATATGTCTAGAAAGTAAGATATAACATTAATCATTCACTAGGAAATGAGTAAATATTTTTGTATGTTTTTTTATATTTTATAAAACAAGAAAGAAAACAAAATTTTATTTTATGGTTTTTGTGGTTGGTTTTTGGGAGTTAGACTTAGTGCCTTGTCTCCACTTATGGCCTATGGGTTCAAGAAGTATGCCCTTCCAATATATGGTTATCCAAGGATTATGGATTATAATGAGAGACTAGAACCTTAGAGAAAAGTAGTCTCTTGTCAAATCAAGATAAGTCATGAAAACAAAGGCCCTACAAGAAGGGTTTCCTCAAGGGAAAATCCTTCACCAAAAATATCAACTATAACTTGAATATAATTCTTAAAACACTTGCCAAGGAACCAAGAGGAAAAATAAAGCAATGGGTTAAGTACTTATCCAAGTTAACAAGGAAATAAGGAAAGAAGGAAAGTTAAGTAACTCCTCAAATGGATCAATCTTTCTAGATTTGTAGAAGTATTGAACATTCACAACAATATCTTTGATGAACCAAGAAAGAAAGAGATCCAAAATTTGACACCAAAAACTCCAAGAAAGATATTCTATTAATGGCTTGTAAAAATGATCTCCAACAATTCACAATGATTTGGAATGAGAGGAGAGCCTCTATTTATAAAGGAGGCTTCAACATCCTTCTCACTCTTTATTAATTATTTTCCCTAAATTTATCCTAGGAGACTAACAAATAAGCCTTTTCGTCCACACAAAGAAGGAGAATAAATCAATACAAAATCAAATGATGCCACATGTCCATAAAACCCTCATGCAAGAGGAATATCCCACAAAAAACGGTGTTGATTTTCTCTCCTAGCACAACGTTCCAAACAAAGAGTGATGTAGAGGCATAAAAACAAGGTAGGGTATCCTCCCAAGCAAGCAAGGCTCCAATGTTCCTCTCCTCCAAGTGGAACGACCTCATGAAAACATGGAGAATAACCTCAAGAGTAGTCTCCAAGGCATGATCAAGCCATCAAATTAAGAAAAGGTTCTCCACAAGGAAAGGAAGATCAATAAACAAGTCTAATCATCACCCTAATCACCCACATGGATGTCATAAAACTGACACGTGTGGGTCGACCCTCAAATCAAGTGGAAACAACTCTAAAAATGGTGAAATAAGAGGAATGTTCTAGGATCTCTAATGTGGCATGTGTAGAGGATGTCAATGTGTGCAAAAGTAGCTAAAATGTGCCTTGGCGGATATGAGAAATTCCTTAGAATATGTGTACTTCCTTGAGAACTATGACACTATCTTGGGATACGTGAAACTGAGTGAACATATGCATAATCATATCTGATAATATATGGCCAAATTGTGATTAATGCATAAGAGATGAATCCATGCTTAGGAATACAATAAGTGTGATATACATACTAGTTGTGACAACCTATACAAAGAGAAACACTTTTACATCATATACAAAGGGGTGAGGAGACTACACAACTCCCCCAGATCATGTGTCCTATTAGATCCACCCCATGATGGTTGCATACCTAACCTATATCATAAATGATCGACATCACATACAAAGATTCAAGGAAACTATACATCTCCCCTAGATCATGTGTCATAGTAGATTGATCCGAAATGATCTTTTAAATGACCTGTTTAAGTATGTTGGATGGATAACCTGGTTAAGTATGTTGGATGGATAATTTTACCAGTTAAAACTTAATAAGAAAGAGAAGAATCTTAAGAATATAATTTGTAGCACATAAGAAGAAAAACCAACAAACCATAAGAAGATTCAAGACACCATAAGTTGATAACGGAGTTTGACAACTCTGCCTACGTCTCTGGGCCTTTGTCTCAGTGGGGGAGGCTTCTTTATTAATTATTCAATGCTATAAAACTACACCAACAATACATAAAATAGATCTCTAACTGGCTCAACTATGTTCTGCTCCGCCTCAAAAACCCAATACAATAGACGAAACTGAAAAAGGTTTAGTGTAGATCCTAGAATAAGCCTCCAAAGTTTGATTATCTTGATGTCTTTTTTTAGTAAAGATTTTAGTTAAAAAGGACAGAGTCCATGGATCAAATCCCAAAATACCTACGTTGTTACAATATTTTGTGGCAAAATATATTGTAAAAATCTTTGAATATGGTTATAAAAACCATATATTATGGACAACACATTTTTTTATTGTTTGAAATAAACCATAAACTATGGTTTAATACAGACTTTGCAATGATATGGGCATGCTCTTTTAAAAATGTGACAAATTTTATAATATGGTTTTAAACCATATCATGGCATATATAAATATGGAAAATGGTTGAAATATGGGTTTAAACATAAACCATATCCTAAGTTTCAAACCCACAGTATAGCGCGCGCTCCTCGACAATATCCCATGGTCAAGCGCCTTGGTCGGTGGGCTAGGACTAACGACCGAGCGCTTATCCCTCAACAACGATGCTATATTACAACAAATACAATATCTGTCAAGTGTATTAACAAACCAACAAACAACCCGATCGATCCATCGATTTTAGTGAAGACGTTGTCGAATAATTGATCGGAGGTTCGAATCCCACGGAGGTAACAACTCTTTTTGACCCAGGTCTACTTGGCCTAATATGGGGTGCCACATGGTACCCTATGATTGGGCCACTCGTTGTCACCTGATTGGACCATACACACAGTCAATGCATAGTCATCAAACAAGTCAACTTCCAACTCATATGCCCGATCATATGTCAAGTCAACATCGTACACCACGTGTCTAACTTGGAGCCTGCCACCTATCACCACGTCACTTCCATCTTGTCATACATAATTCCACACAACAAGTTTTCATTGGGACACATCATCATACAGACTGCCATGTCAACATTCGTACCATTCATGTGTCAATTCCGTACCGTGCCAACTCAGCCCTGAAAATGCCATATCTGCATGACACGTGTCAGCCTTTGGTGCTACCACATCAACATGTTGATTTCATCATGATGTCATGCTAACGTCAACAATACAGACTATTGACTTTGACTTTGACGTTTTTCCTATTTGGGAAAAACTTCCGACTGCGATATCTTTCACATACAAAGTCCATTTTCAAAAAAGAATATAATGCTGGAATCGACGCGACGAGCAATACGCAATGGCTTTGCTTTCATCCAAATCCGATAAATTTGAATTTTTTTCCTTTTTGGATCCATTTGGATCGCACCTCCCCACTGAGACCTTTTGGTCCTCCAAACGAATATTAACCAGACATCAAGTGTGGGATAGGCCTCCCCACTTGTCCTTTGTCTATCAAATATGTCCTATGCACCTGTCGCATTATAATCAGTTGAAAAAAAACCATGATAATTGAACACATATTGTTAGCCATCTTTATTCGTTCACATCCTTTTGAATTCACTACCATCCATGTAGAAAAAATTAGCATCAATAACAATATCAGAAACATGACTGAAAATGAACTAACTTGTTTATTCTTCTTTACAAGATTGCATGACAAAAACACATATTGAAGCAAAGTATGGCTAGATCTACATGCTACAACCATTTTACTTTCTTTCTTAAGATCAACTGGTACAATTATAGGTGTATTGCTTGCATAAGATTCCTTATTTAATTGTTCCATTGTAAAAAGAGATTGATTCCCTTTGATATGATGAGCATGCACAACATATTTGGTCCCTTCTTTAGTTAAGTGATATTGATTTTGTTCCCTGAAGAAGATTTCTTTGCGATCATATAAGTAAGGGATACCCAAGACCATTCCACATGCCTCTAGTGGAACCACATCACATATTACCTCATCCACAAACTTAGATGTAATTGCAAACTTTATGACACATTTCTTTGTTATGGGCAATTTGTGATTTTTATTTATCTAATTTAGTGAGTAGGGTTTGTGATGTAACTTAGTTTTTAATCCCAATTTCTTAACCACTTCTTCTGAAATCAAGTTAGCTTGAGATCCACTATCTAGCAAAGTGTCGATCTTGGTATGTTTCATAATGACCCTTATATGAAACAATTTAATTCTTGAATCACAACCATCACCAATTTTACCCTACAAACCAATTGTTGTGATTTTAGTCTCATCAATTGAATCTGACCCTAAGTTTGTTGGTTGTGCTACTGTTGCAACTTTTTGCCTCCCTTTCCTCTCTTTGAACCACTTCGGCCTCTTCCCTGGGTGCAATTTCCAACAATTCTCATCATCGTGCTCTTATTTCTTGCAATGCTTGCAAGAGAGATTCTCTTCCTTCACTGTCGCTGAGTTTGTTTTCTTCACATTCCATTTTCCTTTGCCTTCTTTCTTTGAAGATGATTCCCCTGATACACCAACTCCAATTTTCCCTGCTTCAATATACGTTGCTTGAACAAAAACCTCATCAATATTAGTAGGTCCAAACATAAACACATTATTACGAATATGTGCAGGAAAACCTCCTATATACTTCATAAGAGTTTCTTGTGTATGTAATGGAATATTTAACATCAAATCCATCTTACGAAATTCATCTGGGTATTCTTGCACTGATTGTTCTTTTCTCAATTTAAGACTTTTCCATTCAATTAAATCCTTCTCCTTATACCAATGGATAACACTGTTTTCTAAGTGAAAAAATAAAATCTTGCCATGATGGAAATACATTACCAATTTTCTAAGTACCATGTTGCAACTTACTCTGCCACCATATGAGTGTTGTCCCTTTAAGATAAAGCAATGCCAATTTGATCTTGGTTTCCTCGTCATTGATTTTTTGAACACTGCAATATACCTCCATATGTCTGACCCAATTATCAAGCTTCTCAACATTGACTTCTCCATTATACATGGGAAACTCGAATTTCACATCAAGTTTAAGTAATGGCATGTCATGCTTATGTTTACGGGATGAGAATGTTTTCTTGCAAAAGTAGAATTTGAACTTGTACTTGAATAAGAAGAAGATTGAGATGAAGGAGGTGAAGGAGGAGGTTTTGGAGGGTCTTCTCCCTCTTCACTTTTTTCTTGCTTTGAATATTCCTCTTGAACAAGTCTCTTTCGTTCCAAGTAATCATTATACAACATTTTTACCATCTCCGACATGGAAAAAAAAGTTATTTGAAACTCTCTTTCGTGTTGAGAAAGTCCTTCTTCATATGCCATCTTCTCACTTTGAGATGCCCTTTTTCTTGATGCAATCTCAGGATCTCCTTCTACAAGATCTCCTTCACCACAACTTAACTTTTCCTTGGTAATCATGCATACTAAAAAACAACCAAATGTCAACCTGCTCTAATACCACTTGATCCAAAATGATCTTTTAAATGACTTGGTTAAGTATGTTGCATGGATAATTTTTCCAGTCAAAACTTAATAAGAAAGAGAAGAAGCTTAAGAATATAATTTTCAGCACATAAGAAGAAAAAACAAAAAACCATAAGTAGATTCAAGACACCAGAAGTTGATAACGAAGTTCGACAACTCTGCCTACGTCTTCGGGCCTTTGTCTTAGTGGGGGAGGCTTCTTTATTAATTCTTCAATGCTATAAAATTAAATCAAAAGTACATCAAATAGATATCTGGCTGGCTCAACTATGTTCTTCTCTGCCTCAKAAACCCAATACAACAGACGACACTGAAAAAAGGTTGAGTGTAGCTCCTAGAATAAGCCTCCAAATTTTGATTATGTTGTTGTCTTTTTTTGCGTAAAACTTATTGTTCTCCAAAAGTTTGCATAGTCTGAACTTCCTGGTGCATGGGTAAATATTTTAGTTAAAAAGGACAGATTCCATGGATCGAATCCCAAAAGACCCACTCTTTTACAATATTTTGTGGCAAAAGATATGGTAAAAAAGACCCACTCTTTTACAATATTTTGTGGCAAAAGATATGGTAAAAATCATTGAATATGGTTATAAAAAACATATATTATGGACATCACATTTTTTTATTGTTTGAAATAAACCAT
The DNA here is from genome assembly GCA_010110895.2 of Picea sitchensis. Lineage (NCBI taxonomy): Eukaryota > Viridiplantae > Streptophyta > Pinopsida > Pinales > Pinaceae > Picea > Picea sitchensis. The sequence goes on along the minus strand of SNQJ01S0018305.1, from coordinate 98,275 downwards.
AAACTATGGTTTAATACCCACTTTGCAATGATATGGGCACACTCTTTTAAATATGTGACAAATGTTATAATATGGTTTTAAACCATATCGTGGCATATATAAATATGGAAAATGGTTGAAATATGGTTTTAAAAATAAACCATATCCTAAGTTTCAAACCCACTATATAACGCATGCTCCTCAACAATATCCCATGGTCAAGTGCCTTGGTCGGAGGGATAGGCCCACCGACCGATTGCTTATCCTTTAACAATGACTCTATATCACAACAAATACAATATCTTCCAAGTGTATTAACAAACCAACAAACAACCCGATCAGTCGGCAGTTTTTGGTGAAGATGTTGTCAGATAATTGGTTGGATGTTCTAATCCCACGAAGGTAACAACTCTTTTTGTCGACCCAAGTCTAGTTGGCCTAATATGGGGTGCGATGTGGCACCCTGTGATTGGTTCACATGTCGTCACCTCATTGGGCCGTACACACAGTCAACGCATAATCATCCAGTAAGTTAGCTGCCAACTCATCTGCTTGTCCATTTGTCTAGTCAACACCGTGCGCTACGTGTCCAACCCGAAGCCTACCACCTGTCGCCATGTCACTGCCAACCTGTCATCTGTACTACCACATGATAAGTTTCCATTGGGCCACTTCATCGTATGGACTACCATGTCAGCGTCTGTACCGTCCACGTGTCAATTCCGTACCATGCCAACTCAATCTTGAAAATACCAAATCTGCATGACACATGTCATCCTCTGTTGCTTCCATGTCAGGATGCTGACATCATCATGATGTCATGCTAAAATCATCTGTCATGTTTCATGTTGACATACTGCTAACCTTAGTAGTACAAATTGTTGACTTTGACTTTGACTTTTTCCCTATTTGGGAAAAACTTTATACTGCGATAACTTTCGCATAAGGAGTCCATTTTCGAAAAATAATATATTGTCAGAATCGGCGTGACGAGCACTACACGATGGCATTGGTTTTTTCTAAATCTGAGAATTTTTTTTTGTCCTTTTTGGATCCATTTAGATCATAGATCCACCCCAATATGGTTGCATACCTAACTTAGATCATTAATTACCAACATTGTGAGAGTTACCAACACCAAGGGGTAGTCGATTATAGCCATAAAACAAAAAGAAAATATTGATATGGGGACTAAAAGGATGTGCCATGACTTACCACATGGGTTTTGGAGATACTGCATAATCCCCCTACCAATACATAAAACATATAAGCAAGGTCCAAAACAATACACGAGTGAAAATACAACCACACTTTTGGCTCATCATGGTACAATAAGGCACATAATATTCTCATATGATGGTCCACATCTTATGAAAAAATATAGGGTACACTGAGGTGAATTTGAGGTGTAATAGTCATAATGCTCAATTTTCCTCCCTTGACCATATCTAACTCCCCATGACCCATACTTGGTGCTCAAAACCTTCTAATGGTGTCCATATTGCAACTCAAAGGAAAAATATCATAGAGATTATCTTCTATAGTGGTTTGAAGACTCATTGATGGATCTTAAGACGTACAAGCTATTTTTTAGGCCTAATGAGAAAGTTTCATCACTTGACCTTGGTCCAAGTCTTAAGATGGATACCTACTTCTCCAAAATCCCTAATGGTGCCAATATCCCCACTAATAATTAAATGATACACTTGGGAGGTCATGCATGTGGGTTCAAGGTGTTGTTCATGGTTCAAGATTTCACGTGGGTTCAAGGTGTTTTTTGTGGCCTTAGATGCATGAGTTCAAGGTGTTTTTCATTAGAATGGACTATGGTTCGGGATATCAGTTCCACCAGGTGGTTTTGAGAAATAGGTATGTGTCTTAGGGTCTTGGAAATGATACACATGAGCTATTCGTTGCACCAGGGGATGGGGGGCGGTTAGGTCCCCCTTGTCTAGGGTTCGAGGGTGGGAGCCCCTGACCAAATTTTTTGGGATGTTCCTTTAAAGGTTTAAAACTTATTAGGAATGAACACATGTTCCTAATAGCCCATGCACGTTATTAGGAACATGTGTGTGTTATTATGGATGCGCACGTGTTCCTGGAACACATGCACATTCTTTTCATTTCAATTTTTTTTTTGGGTAGGAGTGAAAACTCTAGCATACATGTTCACTAATTTGGTTGCTTGTATTTAGGTTTGGAGTGACAAACCTATTGGTTTGGGCTGCAAATACATTAAAACCTCCATTTTTCTAAATACCTCTCAATAACTCTACTTTTTATGTTATTTTTGTATAGGCTACACAAATTAGTCGTTGATGAAACTATAGGCACATACAAAGTCAACTATACATATTCGAAATATTAAATTTTTTAGAATAAATAATATTGTTTACTATTTTTAATATATTATTGTTTTAACATATATCATAATCTTAAAATAGATCTTTTATTCCTACTATAAATTTTTATCACCTGAACCATTTTTAGAATAACTTATATATTGTTGCACTAGTACTGACTAAGATCTACAATCTAATAACAATACTAATAGTGTTTGACAATGTTAAGACCCTCGTATGGAAGGCCTTGTAATTTCAAGAATATAATGAATTTCATATTTTTTTTTAAATATAAAATTTATTGTTAGGTACAAGATCTATTATAATAGCATAAAAGCAAAATATTGCAGTGAATAACAATGGAACAACAACAAAAAACTAAAATAGTGTAAAGAATAACAGTGGAACAATAAGATATATGGAACCACAACACCAAAATAATACCTTTATTGATAGGAAATAATGTTCACTTCCCTCTTCGAGGGGGAAACCTCCAGCAGAGCATAGATCTATTACAATAATTCTCAAGACAAAGATTTCTCATGCCTCCTACTCTTATTTATACTAATTCTATCTTCTAAAGAACATTCTAGAGGAAGATCTTTCTAGAAACAAAAGCTTCTATTAGGTCTTCTTACATTGTCTTGTTCATATTTATTAAATAGGCCTTATTAACTAATGTCGGCCTTTATTAAATGGAAAATATATTATTCTACCTACATGAGGGGTTAGGGATATTAGGTCCCTAAAAATCTCTGCCCCTTGAAGAACAACCTTGTCCTCAAGGCTTAAGATGAGGAAATTGTTGCAGAATGGTGGCCGACTTCCAAGTGACATATTCTGGAGATGTATCTTTCCACTGAACTAACACTTCCATGATGGTGCACTGACGAAGACAACACTCTTGCTAGTCCAAGATTTCTTGTGGTTGCAACCAAATGTAACCTTATTCATCCAACTCAGGGATATTGGTTTGAGTTTGGAACTTTGTTTAAGAATGAGACATGAAAAACATGATGGATATTAGAATGATTGGGCAGAGCTAATTGGTAGGCCATAGACCCCACTTGCTTGAGAATGGTATAAGAACCATAAAATTTGGGAGAAAGTTTATGAAAATGTTCAACTTTGAGTGAATTATTCTTATAAGGTTGGAGACAAAGAAACACCTGGTCCCCTTCAACAAATTGATGCTCGGAACGACCCTGATCTACTTTTTGCTTCATGCGATTCTAAGCCATGAATAAATTTTCTTTGAAGGAATGGATAATGGCCTCTCAGACTGTAAGATTTTTGTCAACCTCCTGAACCTTCGAGACACCTGACATGTATGAGAGAACCGATGGTGTATTTTTTCCATAGACTGCTTTAAAATGAGTCATGCGAGTAGTCGTATGGTAAGAGGAGTTGTACCACCATTAAACTAGAGGTAACCACTGATCCCATTGATGTTATCAATCATATCCAAAACACCGCAAATATGTTTCTAAACACATGCTTACAATTTTCGTTTGGCCATCAATCTGGGGATGATAAGCGATGCTCATATGCAATTGGGTTCCCTGGAGCCTAAAAAATTCTTGCCAAAATTACCGGTGAAAGTGTGATCTCTATAAGAGACAATTGAATGAGGCATGCCATGAAGTTTGAAGATATTATACATGAAAAATTGAGCCACTGTGGATGCAGTGAATGGTTGTGGAAGAGAACATAAATGAGCATATTTGGAAATTCAGTTGACTACCACCATGATAACTGACTTATTTCCCGATTTAGGTAATCCAACAATTAAATCCATGGAAATATCCCGCTAAATAGCAGGGGGAATCAAAAGCAGTTGGAGTTTGTCTAGGGATTTGAGTGTTTCTCCCTTGTTGCATCGACAAACATCACATTCAACCACAAATGTGAAGACGTCCTGTTTCATACCATCCCAGAAAAAAGAACGTTTGACCCTTTCATAGGTTTTGGTAAACCCTAAATGCCCAGCTGTGGGTGAAGCATGAAGCTCAACAAGCACTGTGGATTTAAGTTGCAGTTGTTTTCTTAAATACATATGACCTTTGTAGTGCATCTCTTCATTATGTTGAGATTACCCTCGAAAAGTTGGAGAATGGTGTTGCAATTATTGGATTATGTTAGAGAGTTTGGGGTCTTGCAGCCATTCCTGGTGAACAACTTGGAGTCAATCTGGTACAATGAAAGAGAGGGAAAAGAGGGACCCTTCTTCTTCATACTTCCTGGAAAGAGCGTCAACAACCACACTTTTATTTTCCCTTCTTGTAAATGATCTCATAATCATATCCAAATAGCTCGGTCACCCATTTTTATTTCTCCAGGGATGAAATTCTTTGTTCTAGAAAATGCTTGAGGCTCTGATGATCAATTTTAAATTGAAAGCATTGCCCCAGGAGATAAGGACACGAGATATCCACGACATGATAAGTAGACAACATTTCCTTTTCATAGATTGATTGGCCCAAATGTCTCTCCGAAAGTTGTTTTCTAGTGAAGACCAAAGGCTTTCCATCTTACATGAGGAATGCCCCAATTCCATGAAGCATCACATTCCAGGACAAAAGTCTAAGTGAAGTCGGGAAGGGCCAGGACTGGATTCGTGCACATAGCCACTTTCAATGCTTGGAAGTATTGATTGGCGGATGGATTCCAAGTGAAATCATTCTTCTTAAGGAGAGTAGTGAGAGGTGCAACAATTTTTCCATAATTTTGAACAAACTTGTGTAATACACTGTTAAACCTAGAAAACCATGCAAGCTCTTAAGAGTTTTAGGGTGAGGCCAATCCTTCATTGCTTCAATTTTCTTAGGATCTACTTGTATGTCATCCTTGCCGACAATATGAACCAGGTACTCCACTTTAGAGGCTCCAAAGGCACATTTAGATTGTTTGAGGAAATGTTTGTGCTAAGAGAGTAGATGGAGAACTCGATCCACACGGGTGAGATGGGATTCCCAAGTTTTTCTATAGATGGGAATATCTTCAGAGAAAACTAAGACAAAATGATAAAGGAATGGACGTAAGACATGATTCATGAGACATTGGAAAGTGGAGGGGGAATTACTTAGATCAAAGGGAATGACCAAGAACTCATATTGACCCTCATGAGTTCTAAAGGTAGTTTTGGGAATGTCTTCCTCTTTCATACGTATCTGGTGGTAGCCAGAACAAAGATCAAGTTTAGTAAAGTACCGAGCACTGCTCAACTCATCCAATAGGTCATCAATGACAGGAATGGGGAATTTGTCTTTGATGGTGAGTTTGTTCAGGTCACGATAGTTTGGGCACATGTGCCAAGTGCCTTCTTTCTTGAGGACCATGACCACAGGGGAGGAATAATGGCTGCTACTAGGATAGATAACACCATATTTGAGCAATTCCTGAACAATTTTCTCAATTTCATTTTTCTGTGCAAAGGCATGACAATAAGGGATAACATTGGGAGGAATGCTACCTAGTACTAGAGGAATGGAATGATCATGAACACCACGGGAAGGGGAAAGTCCATGGGGAGTGGAAAAAACGAATTGATGTTTGGAGAGGATAGATTGGAGGTTAGGGTGCACAGAGGGTGTCTCAACTACATGAATGGAATGGAGTTGGGAAATAATTCCTGAATGACCTTTTTTGAGGAGCTTTTCCATTCAATGAGAACTGATGATATTAGGGGAGCCTATTGTGAGGCCTTAGAACTTATACTGTTGTCTCTCCTATTGGAATTGCATGGTTAATTACATAAAATACATGAGGATGGGTCCTAGAGTGCGTAATTATTCAACACTGAGCACAATGTCAAAACCACCCATGTAAATGGAAAACATATGAGATTTCAGGTGATACTGACCAATTTGTAGGCACACATTTTCACAACGCCTACCACATTTCATGGAACCACCATTAGCAATCATAATTTGAAAATTATTGACAACAAGAATATAGAAATTGAATTCTTGGGTAATCTGAGGATGAATAAAATTATGGGTGTTGCCTCTGTCAATGAGAAAGATGATATTCCTATTCTTAATGTAGCCAATGAGCTTGAGGGTTTGGGGAGAAAAGAAACTAGTAAGGGCATGCAATGAAATCAGTGGTTCAACTTCAGGTGGATCATAGGGTGGAGTAGGAGCATCGTTTGGGGGCAATTCATCTATTGGGGAAACTTCATCCTCCTCGTCAACAAACTCCTCAGAAATGGCCATAATTTTTTTTGTTCCTTACACTTGTGCCCTGGAAAATATTTTTCATCACAATTATAGCAAAGACCCTTGAGTTGGCGTTCAACCATTTTTTCCTGAGTTAATTTATGGATCTTAAGAAGAGTAGTAGGAGGGGTAGGATTGGTAGGTTGAGTGCAGGGAACAAAGGAGGGTTTGCGGTTCTGGGCAGAGACAATTTGTTAGGATTCCTTGGCTCGTTAAGTAGCTTCCAACCAAATTTAAGGGTGATGCATGAGGACCTAGGTGCAAATTTCATCCTTGAGGCGGCTGATAAAGCATTCCCCGAAGAAAGCATCTAACATACCCTCTGTTTAGAAAGCCAAGTGTTCAAAGGAAGATATAAAGTCTTCCACTATGCTAGATTGTTTCAACTTGGTCAAACAACCTAGATAGTGGGACTCAGTGTTAAAGCATTCATAAAGCTATGCAACAAACTGTGTCTAAGAAACATACCCTTGGTTTGTCTTTCAACGCCATTGCCACCATTGCCATCATTCAGGATCCAGATAGAGGACACCATAACGAAGTTTGGCCAACTCATTAATAATTTTGTGTAAGGAGAAATAATGTTCCATTTGAGTGACCCAACCTGTGGGATCTGAGCCATCAAATTTTTTCACCTCAACTCCAGGAAGACAAGGTTCATGAAGAAGGGAGTAGGAATGAAAGGCCATAGTATGGGAAGAGTCCTCATCTTCATAGTGTGAAGGTTTTTCAAAGGAGGGAGAGCCATGGAACTGTTTTAACCATTGCTTAAAATCCTCTTGTATTTCCCGACCGCGGATTTATGCGCTGAATGACAAATTACTGTAGTTTTAAGACGTCGGAACACGTCTCTACCTTGAATAAATTTAACCCACAATTCCTGCCAAGGAAAGTGCTCTGATACCACTTGTTAGATACAAGATATATTATAATAGCAGAAAAGAGAAATATTGCAGTGAATAACAACAAAACAACAAAAGAAAACCGAAATACTACAAATAATAACAACATAACAACAAGATATATGGAACCACCACACCAAAATAATACCTTTATTGATAGGAAACAATGTTCACTTGCCTCTTCGAAGGGGCAACCTCCAACAGAGCAAAACTCTATTACAATCATTCTCAAGACAAAGATTTATCATGCCTCCTACTCTTATTTATACTAATTCTATCTTCTAAAAAACATTCTAGATGAAGATCTTTCTAGAAGTGGAAGCTTCTATCAAGTTTTCTTACATTATCTTGTTCATATTTATTAAATGGGTCTTATTAAATAAAGTTAGCCTTTATTACATGAAAAATATATTATTCTACCTAGTGAGGGGTTACGCAGGTTAGGTCCCTAACATTTACATTATAAATTTTGAAAAAATAGCCTTGCACTAGAAAAATGTATTTTATACAAAATTTCAATTATTTTTAAGGAAATTTCATTGTTAAGGTAGTCAACACCTGCACTAAGGGAAACATACTCATTATATTTTGGATGAAAAATAACATATTGTTGTTAAAAAAACTCAAATTTCACATAGTTATACACAAAATCTATAAACAAAAATTATATATTGGGAAAGCTAGTTTAAATTCATGGAGAAAGTACCTCTAACCATGATAGACCATCATTAGCTCACACCCACCCTCATCCTTAAATTTTTTAACTTATTATTTTTATTTTTTTTGTCTTAGTCTAATTGATCTGGGTTTTGGCTCTTTTCCATGGATATTTTTTATTTAATTTTGCCCGAAATCCAACGAGAAATTGTTGGATCTTCATATTTGAGTGGTTAATTCTATATACTTTGAGTGTCCCAAGGGTTTTTCATCAGGCTCAATCCATTTTTACATTCATAAATGAAATTTAAACAACAAAAAATTATGATTTCCTATAAATTTATGTCATCCGATTCCAATGAAAAAGCCGTGAACCTAGAATAGTTAAACAACACAAGAAAAACACAATGTGAAAAATTCTCTAATTTTTCATGATTCTTATTAATTTTAACATGATCAGCCATACCCATATTAAACATTTTTTTTTTTTCTTTATCGATATTTGTTTTTTTTTAACTTTCTACATACTTGGTTAATTTTTTTTAATGGTTGAATTGGTCAGTTTCACCCTTACTCAACATTGTCATTGGTTGTCACCCATACGCGTTGGAGGGGTTCTTCCGGATTTACGAAGTAATGTGGAAATATTTTTTTATTAATTATTATAGTAAAATTTTAAATTTTAAAAATATATATTAATTTAATGGGACTGTTTAATCTTTTATAGGGATAATATTGGTTTAATTTTGATAAAATCCGGAGAAAATAGTTAAATAGTATAATCCAAAATTTTTCATTAAATAAATTCATTTATCAATTCAAAATTTAAAAAAATTAAGATTTCACCCAAATTCTAGGGCTTAATTAAACACGCTCTAACCCTAAATAGGACAATACTCAATAACTACCCTGATGGACATTGGGACTGCTATGGAGAGGGTTTGTTAGTTACATTGACGGGGTCAGGAGAAGGACTATTTATATGGCCACTGTTCTATCTATGAACAATATACGCACTCGGTAATTTTCTACAGCAGATATTGTTGAGAGAAGACATGGATTCTATCGTGTATAAACTTGCATTTTTGCTGATAACACTGTGCATCCTTCCAGTCCAAACCATGGCAAATCCGGAAGGTTCGATTGATAGATTCCTGTATCCATCATATCTACTTTGCAATTTTTATGAGCAGCAGATTGAATGTATAATTTTGCGATGATAAACAGGGGAAGCGTTGAGCGCAGTCAGAAGCGCTTTGGAAGATCCGGGTAACGTTTTTGCAAGCTGGGATGCGAAAATGGAGGACCCTTGCACTTGGCTATATGTCACATGCGATGACTCAGTACATGTCGTCAAGCTGTACGTTTGAATGAATCAGAGAAACAATATAGTTTTTTCTTATCTTTTCTCTTTAATGAACAACGATTGCGGTTTGCTGTGCAGAGATTTGCAATACAAAAACCTTAGCGGGACATTATCACCCAAGATATCTCAGCTCTCTCATCTTCAAAACCTGTAAGCATCTCAATATCTTTGCTTCTGAAAATGCAATTATTTGTTTTAGGGTTGTTAATATTTGCTTCTGAAAATGCAATTATTTGTTTTAGGGTTGTTAATAGTATTTGATTGAATGATAGGGAAATCCAGAAGAACTCTCTGAATGGGTCTATTCCAGAGAGCTTGGGGGACTTGAAAAACTTGATCAGTATTGATTTGTATGAGAACAATTTCACTGGAGAGATCCCTGCCTCTCTTCGGGACCTGCCGAGTCTTGTTTTCTTGTAAGCTATCATACTGAATTGAATATTTTCTCATCGCCTAAACCGAGATCATGCTAATAAGGTCTTTGTTACAGGCGCTTGAATAACAATCGGCTGTCAGGAAATATTCCCACTTCACTCACTTCCATTTCTTCGTTGCAAGTTTTGTAAGTTCTATAAAAGCAATGCCAGATCTGCCTATAAAGCAGGCACAATTATAAAGTGATTTTCGTTATCATAATCGTCAGTAAGCTCCAGAGAATCCTTTGATTAATATACTCTTGTATGCTGTGAGCAGAGATTTGTCATACAACAATCTGGATGGCCCAGTTCCTAGAAATGGTTCCTTCTCACAGTTTACTAATCAGAGGTAAGATAATCTATGTCAATGCTTCTAATAGCATGCAATCTAACTGTTTATATCATTTTAAAAGCAAAAGAATAACTGTGTACTGGTGCAGCTTCGTAGGAAACCCTAATCTCTGTGGCGAAGTCGTGGGGAAGCCATGTGCTCATCAACCCAGCAAGATGATCTGATTCAAATCAAAATTGGAATATATTCATCTGTCATTCAAATCTCCATGCAGCAGATTTTGTTTCCAATATTCTGAAATCTTGTTTGGTTTTCAAATTCTGCAAGGAAGATGTTTGAGTATTGTATTAGAATAACACCCAATAATATAAGAATTTTATCCTATTGGATGATGATCTCCTCTTTCACTACTGTGTAGAAAAATTGCTTTGAGGTCAAAAGATATTCATACTTGTAACATTCATGTTTATTATATTCATACGTACATCGTTTATATTTATTTATTTCCACGCTACTTATCTATTTCACAAGAATTCCCTGTAATAATTAAAATTGCTTTAATTTCAAAATATATTCACATATGCAACATTCATATTTATTATATTAGTAATTATATCATTATATATTTATTTATTTCCATGTTAATTTTTTTTATGTGGCTGGTCTGAGAATTTTTATGTCCAAGCTGCTTTATCATCTTCCTGTATAAAGGAAAGTGGCAAATGTATGGATGGAATTAATTATTTCTTATGGCAGTGCATTATACATAAGCGAGGATAGTCTGCGTGCAGGTTGTTGATTCAATGACCAAAGACCAAGTTTGGCGGTTTCAGGATACTGAGTTATATTTATTTCAGGACCAAGGTTGTTGTTCATGTCTGAGTTATATTTATTTCTTTCTTGTTGTTCATATCTGAGTTAGAGGATCCCTCCCTTGAAAAAGGCAAAGATATAGATTAAAAAGGCAAATATATAGATTGAAAGTAATTTGAAACTTTATTTCTATTTATTTCTTAAAGGATCCCCCTTGAAAAAGCAAATATATAGAATGAAAGTAATTTGAAACTTCATTTCTATTTATTTCTTATTGTTCTTGTTCATAGATCCCTCCCTTGAAAAAAAGGTGATATAGACTGAAACTTCATTATTTTTATTTCTTTCTTATCGTTCATATCCGAGTTGGAGGATCCCTCCCTTGGAGAAAAAGCAAAGATATGGATTGAAACTTCATTATTTCTATTTCTATCTTATGGTTCTTAATTTGAATCAGAAAGTTCTTCCCATAAATGACAAATGTACTGATTTTGAATCTTAATATAATTATATTTGAGTTTTTTTTTTATCTTATTTATTTTATTTGACAGAGAAGTTACATGAAGGGAAAAACTATTCCTATATGAAGAAATGACTATTTCAAAAGCTCATTGAAATTTCTTTACACCAATTTTAAAAACTTCTTGTTGATGCTAAAAATATTTAGCACATTTCTACAATGCCATTTAAGATTTCACACTCTCAAACTATTATGTCTTTCAATTGTTTTCCTTTTTTTGGGAAAGTATTGGATGTCATGAAAGATGTATATCTATTTGTTTGTCATTATATATAATAATATTATAAAGGCAGAAAAATGTAGTATTTTGATTTTGATAGTTGAATGTATTGGTTTAGAGTGTATAATTTCTAAATATTTGGTATAATTATTGACCTTTCTTGATCCCACCAATGATTCTATCACCTTCTCCACTGAAACGATTCTAATGGTCTCAACAGAGGGGGCATAAGCCCTCCTATTGAAAGGTTGCAATCAGAGAAGCGAATAGAGCCTCCAATGCACGTTTGCCCTTTGATCTATTATCGGACTTCAGAGACCAACTTTACCTGGAAGAGCTAAGAAAGAACAAAGGAATGGAGATGGAAGTTGATCCTTCTCATCCAAAAGTGGCTCGGTCATGGATACCAGGAAAATGCATCCCACAAGCTTCGATAACACCCAGGTATGTGATTAGTTCAGTTCGAGTTGGTATGCAAACCCAATATATGAGGGATCACGCCCTCATTGGTAAATTATTAAGCATATGGCCCTCTGAACGAGACCTAACTAAGTGGATCAATCAATGGTGGAAGCCCAAGGGCCACTTTGAACTACAACTGGGTTCCAAAGGTTTCTTTACGACCATCTTCAACAACTTGGAAGACAAGTAGTTGGTTTTTGAAAATGGGCCATACTTTTATAATTCATCCAGCTTATATCTCAGATTTTGGATGGAAAAATTTAACCCAGAAAAAGAGGACTTTACCTATGCGCTGGTATGGATTAGGATTTACTCGTTCCCCCAATAATTTTGGTTAGGTGAAGTTCTGGAAGGAATAGGAAACATTCTAGGTATTTTTGTCAAAGCAGCAGAAGCCACAAAATAGAGCAGATACACCTCCTATGTGTGTATTTGTGTTTTCATGGATGTCTCAAAGTCATTGCCTAGTTCCATCAAATTAGAATATCAAGATGAAGAATGGGAACAAAAAATCGACTATGAACACATCCCTTTTCATTGCTGCAAATGCCATGAGAATGGTAATCTTTTCAGAGACTACCCTTTGAATGCGCCCAGTAACCCCAACCCTCCTCGCACAAGAAAAACCCAAAGATGGCTTCACATAGGTGCAAGGTTGTAGACGTCAAACACATAGGAAACCCCAACCTTCAAACCCCACATAACCCTCTACTAGTAACTCTTTTGAAATCCTCAACTCTATCCCAGATGACCTTCCCATCAGTAGCTCAGTTCATGCTTCCACTAAAGCCATCACCAAAGCTAAAAGAAAAGTCATCCCAGATCCTATCTTGGAATAGATCACTCCTCTTCCTTTCATAGAGAAACCTTCCCTAGAAGTGGGAGCAGAAATGGAAGTAGAATGGGATGAGCAAGAGTTAGCAGAAATTGATCTCATCAGATTAAAGGAATTCTATCACAAAAAATAACTACAATATGTCCCTCCAAAACAACTTAGAAAAGTTCATAAGGTCTACCTCAACTCCACAGCTGGAGCAACATCAAGATTCAACACTGGACTAGGTATTAACCTAGAGGAATAGAGAGATCCACACAAGCAAACAAAAGAAGCAGGAAAAAGAGGAAGAAAATCCACTCAAACTGATCCAGGAAATTGATAGCTATATGGTTAACTCAGGGAAAATTCAAAAGCTAATTGATAGATTTTTTCAAAATCCAACTCCCCCATCCTCATGAAGATCATCTCATGGAATATAAGAGGCATAAATGGAAGGACTAAACAACAGATCCTTTGAAACAACATTATGATAGAAACTCTTGACATCTTTCTCCTTCAAGAAACTAAGTGCACATGAACAATGAAAGAAAATCTTCTTTCTAAAAGGTGGAAGAAATGCGATTTCATTTTTAATGACTCCAAAGACTCTACAGGGGGTATGGCTATTTTATGGAACCCAACTTTGGTAATTCTATAATATTTTCACTCCACCAAATGGTCAATTTCAACCTCCTTCAGAACAATTGGATCAAATAAATATGGACTGCTCACTAATGTCTATGGACCGCAACATCTCCAAGATAAAGAAAGATTCAGGAAATCTCTTCAATACCTAGGGGCTTTAGCTAACAATATAAATTGGATCCTTAGAGGCAATCTCAATCATATCAAATCCCTCGAAGAAAAAATGGGAGGCATAAGATGATTAATCAAAGTTTGCGAGGATTTTTGCGACACAATTGATGTTCTTCATCTAATTGACCTAGACTTTAGAGAGGGTATGTTCACTTGGTCCAATAGATGCTTTGGGTCTCACCACATTTCTTGCAAGCTTGACCATTTTCTAATCTCAAAATCCCTGATGATAGAAGAACTTCTATTGGAATCTCGCATCCTCCTAGTCTCGGGCTTTGATCACTAGCCCATTCAACTCTTGATGGATACTGCCAGAACTCCACAATTCAAGCCATTCTTCTTCGAAAAGTTATGTCTTTTTAACCTCGAATTTCAGGAAAATGCCCCCATATGGTGGAAAAATGCAGAAATGTCTCATGGATCTCTCATGTTCAGATTCCAATAGGAACTGAAAAATTTCAAGCAACAACTCAAGATTTGAAACAAAATGGTCATTGGAAACATTTTCCATGCCCAAAAGAAGTTGGAGTTGCGTATGCAAGAAATCTAAAAGGAAGTCATCACAAAGGGGAAATCAAAACAACTACAAGAAGAAAAAATCTCTATTCGAAAACAATTGGATGAACACTATGCACAAGAAGAGGTGTTATGGTGACATAAATCGCGTATTCAATGGTTGCGCGAAGGAGAAAGGAATACCAATTTTTTTCACCAATCTATGCTTCAGAGATGCCACATCAATAGAATCACCAGGATTGAAAATGATTAGGGGCAATCCCTCCTAACTCATAATGATATTGAGTGGGAACTACTAGAAAAATCTTCTCACAGAGCCTAACCTGGACAAATACCTAGCCATCACACACATAACCTGCCATGTGCCTTCCCTGGTCACTGAAGAAAAAAACACATCTCTTCTCCGATGTAACATCCCCACTATAATCCCTAGTTTAATTAATGCTTATGTAGATATAATGTGTGTCTATGGCCAAAGTTATGTAATATGTCAATTGCATTTCTATGTTTTAATAATAAAAATGTGATGCCAATTGCTAAGGGGACATGGAAAAGAGATGGGGGTTGAATTAATCCACAAGAAGGAGGAGTGTCTAGGATAATGGTGAAGAGGGGCCCAAGGGGAAATACTATCTAAATTAATTTAACCCATTTTCCTAAATTTGTTAATTGTATATGAACCTTCCAATTTTCGATTGAGTGTTCCCAAAGCCAAACATTGAATACATGTAAGAGGGTGTATGTGAGTGGTCACATCCCAAAGTTATTGGGCACATGGGGGTTGAGTACAATCATCTTGGGGGAGAGTGCAAGTCAAGAAAGGAAAGCCACATAGATGAAATTTGTATGGGTGGGGAAGAATAATTTTACACATTGAGTTTTTCTACATGGAAAGCAAGTAGAGAGAAAGCAACAGAGCTTGGAGCCAGTGCAGTCATGGAGAGAAAATTTTATAGCATGCTGGAGCAAATTGGAGTTGGAAAAATTAAGAGCTAGGTTGACAGGTCTGAAGAGTGAACTCTTGTGTGAGTTTCATTGAAACAACAAGTGTTGTTGTTGGTTTGTTTATAGTTTTCCTAACAACAAGTTCCCTTGAGTTCCCAAGAGAGATTCTTGGTTACATGTGCCAGAGATACCTCGATAAACGAATGGGACACTTGAGGGACTGAGATCAGTGAAGGTGTACATTCCTTAGGTTGGACAGGTCAATAGGAAGAGAGCTTGTGGAAAATCAGGATAGTTGTAGGAGAATATTAGTTGGGTTGTGAGTTTTATGAGCTATGAGTGGACTATGAGAGACCACCCTCTTTTGTGGATTGCTAGCCTCAGCTCGGGGGTGACTAGCTATTGAGATTTGGAACAATTAGTCTATGGTTGGGTGGAACGTTTGTCCCAAGAAGATGGTTGCACAACTATTGTAAAAAGATAAGTGTTTCATCTTGTTGTTGCATTACTTTATGTGTTTAATTGTTGTGCATAAACTCCGAGTATTTGGATGTGATTTATACGTTGTTGTGTGAATGATTAAGATGCATTTCATTTTATTATTAGCACGATGTAGATGTTTATGTTTTATGGTTGTACACAATAACTAAACCTATTTTAATTCGTAGATAAAAGCTACAGGAAATTGGTTAACTGTCATGAATTCATTAGTTAGTAGAAATTTTGTTTTTATGAGTATTCTGCACCGTAATGTTGCTTGGATGGGCTGGGGGACATTACAATATGGTATCAGACCCTAGTTTTCAACACTAAGCCTGGATGGGCCAAGTAGAAGAATGTTGAAGAGGAAATTTGAAAAGAATTGATTTCTGGAATGGTCGAAATCGAAGTTACAGAGTGGCTATGTTGCCCATGACAGAATCGAGGCGAAATTGAGCAAAAGCATCAATTTTCGCAGAATAATTCAAGGCAAATTAAATGTTCAAGAGGTGAAGAGTATGGTGGTGAAGAGATGTGACTTACATCCATGATTAATCCATCAACAGTGGAGATCTAATCAAGAGATGATTAGACGGTTGTTGAGTGTTTCTACTGTGTTGAATGCACCATTGAATAATTCTTCATTGTTTTTCCACCATAACTTCGAGCACGAAGCTCAGACTGAAGTGAACGAATAATCGTTGGGGAAGGTCGTGAGGAGTAGAAGAAATATTTCAACCCAAAATTTTTCATTGGGAATTATATCTTCTTCAAAAATGATAGAAGTGAATTTTGTAGTAGCAAAAGAGTGGAAATTGCAACTTGCAATTGTTGTAAATTCCACTCAGAACTCGAATTGAGGAAGTAGGACAGTTGTTGGAAAGTCGTTTTAGAAAATAATACATTTAAGGAATCAAATTCTAGAATAATGCATTAATATTCTTCATGATTCGAAATGAAGCATGACTTGTAATATAATTAAGAAATATTCCACAATATGCTTAATTCTAATAGAAATTATTGCATGCACATTTCTTGCAGAATTAGAGGTACGGAAAGAAACTTTAGTTCTTATATGAGGACTAGAGTTATGCAATATGCTCAAGGATCTTACAACCATGAAGAAGAAATTGGAGGTTTTCCTACCAGCATGGGTAATGTTGAGACTGAGTCTAATGGGAGAAGAGATAGGCAGGGGACTGTAACCATGAGAAGCCTGCAAAAACAAGTGCAAAGCTATAGAGCCGATGAGAGGATCATAAAGGCTCGGGAAGAAATACTTCAGAGCTTAAATATTCTACATAAGCAAGTTAACAAGGAATTTGGCACCAAGCAAGAAACTAGTGCTAGAAAAGTATCAACATCACGATCCCATAGAAAAAGAGATGGTCATGGAAATGATAGGAAGTCAAGAAGCATGAGTAGACACCATCATTCTCCAAGGCAGTAAACTAGAATAAATCGCCCAAGTTCAGGGTCAGGGAGTAGTCGAAGTGTGTCTCTTGTTTGGAGGCAAATAAGAAGGCATGAGGAAGCCGTCTTGCAAGGTGAACTCAGGAAAATCAAGCCACCTACTTTCAATGATGAACACTGGAAGGGTGAAGAGGTTGAGGCCTAGCTATTGGAAATGAAGAAATATTTTCAGCTGCATGACTACCCCTCTTGGGTAGAAGCTAGAATTTCCACTTACCACTTACAAGGAAGAAAACCATGTGGTGGAATCAACTTAAGCAAGCCAAGAACCTCAATGAGAAGAGGATCTCATGGAGGGAGTTCAAAGGGTACTTTCAAGAGAAATATTTTTCTGAGCATTACTATGAGAGAAATATGAAAGATTTCTTTGAACTCAATTTGGAAACCATGACAATGGAGGAATATGAGAAGCAATTCTTTGAATTGTTGAAGTATGTTGACTTCATCAAGGATGAGAAAGTCAAAATCCAAAGGTTTCTAAGCGGGTTACCCTCCTTCTATAGTGATAAGATACAATATGATAATCCCAAGACTTTGGAGGAAACCATAAGAAGAGAAAGACACCTTTATGAGAAAAACAAAGGAAGGCCAGTTTTCCAAAAGGCTTGGAATGACGGGATGACAGGGAAAAAGGATCAAAGGCAGAAAGTTTTTAAGACACCCTTTTTCAAGAATAACTCCCAAGAAAATCAGAAAATCAAGGTAGACCAAAATGATAAAAACAATGTAGATTCATTTGGGAAAAGGCCAAGGTAGTAGCCTGTTCAATGTTGGGGATGTGAGGGAAATCACTTATATAGGGATTTCCCTCACAAAGGAAAAAGAATGAGGACTTTCCACAACATTCAAGAGGCTGAAACAATGGAAGACATGGAAGGAAGCATGCCAAGGAAATATGCAAACTTGGACAACGAGGAGGAAAAATATAAATCCCTTGTGATCGAAGTGGAAGGTAAGATTGATAACCAACCCAAAGCAATTTTGATTGATTCTGGAGCTAGCCATAGTTACATAAATGCTAAAATTGTTGAATGATTTCACTTGCAAAGAAGTAAGCATAAGAAATCTTGGTTAGTTCAGTTATCCATAGGGGCTAAGAGAAAGATCAATGAGTTGGTGAAATATTGTCAAATAGACATGAATAGACTTAGCATGAAGGTAGATGTAAACATCATACCATTGTGTTCATATGATTGTATAATTGGCATGGATTGGTTGGAAAAAAACCATATTTTCCTAGACTATTACAACAAGACAATCACATGTCTTGATGAGGAAGGAAAACAAGGCAATATTCAAGGCATTCCAATAGCTATAGTTGTTTGAGATATTTCAGTTATGAAGTTGAAGAAGAGTTTCAGGAAGGGATCTCAAATGTTTGCAACCTATATGGGGCATGAAGCCAAAGACAAAGTGACAAGCATTGAAGACCATCTGGTCTTGAGGGATTTTGAAGATGTTTTTAGAGAAATTCCATGGTTTCCACCAAAGATAATGTAGTATTCCAGATATAAAATAATATGCAGAACATAAATATTTTAGCTATAAATGGCAGAGAAGCAATGATATAATCAGAATAATACCATAATAATACTAGAATGACACCAGAAAGAGTACTTTGATTACTGATAGAAATTTTCACTTTCCTCTTTGAGGGGGAAACCTCCACCAGAGTAGAGCTCTATCACAATAATATTCAAGACACGATTTCTCATACCCTCTACTTCTATTTATACTCTATCTATCCAAAAGAACAATCTAGAAGAAGATCCTTCTAGAAGCGAAAGATTCTATTAGGTCTTCTTACATTGACTTGTTCTTCCTTATTTATAGGCCTTATTAATATTGGCATTTATTACATGGAATTATATTATTCTACCTATCTGAGGGGTTAGGGAGGTTAGGTCCCTAACATGCCCTCCCCCTTGAAGAACAACCTTGTCCTCAAGGATTCAGATGAGGGAATTTTTATAGAATGGTGGTCGACTCCCAAGTGGCATCTTCTGGAGGTGTGTCTTTCCATTGGACTAACACTTCCTGGATGGTGCATTGATGGAGATGACACTCTCTTTGGGCCAAGAATTCTTGTGGTTGCAACCATATGGAACCTTCTTCATCCAACTCAGGGAGACTAGTTTGAGTTTGGCAATTAGTTCCAATCACCTTCTTTAAGCAGGAAACATGAAAAAAACGATGGAGCTTCGAATGACTGGGTAGAGATAAATTATAGGCCACCGATCCCACACGATTGAGCATTGTATAAGGACCATAAAATTTGGGTGCAAGTTTTTGACAATGTTGAGCTTTGAGTGAAGTATGCTTATAAGGTTGTAGTCGAAGAAATACCTGGTCCCCTTCAAAAAAATGGCATTTGGAACGACCTTGATCTTCTTGTTGCTTCATGCGATTATGATCCATGACCAAATTGTCTTTGAGGGCATGAAGAATAGTCTTGCAGAATGTAATATTTTTGTCAACCTCATGAACCTTCGAGACCCCTGGCATATATGAAAGAACTAATGGGAGATTTTGGCCATAGACTACTTCAAAATGAGTCATGTGAGTAGTTGTATGGTAAGATGTGTTGTACCACCATTCAGCTAGGGGTAACCATTGATCCCATTGATTTTTCCGCTCAGATGCAAAACACCCCAAATATGTTTCCAAACACCTGTTGACAAATTTAATCTGGCCTTCCGTCTGGGGGTGATAGGTAGTGCTGAGATGCAATTGGGTGCTTTGTAGCTTGAAAAATTCTTGCCAAAAATTGCTGGTGAAAGTGGGGTCTCTGTCAGAGACGATAGAATTAGGCATGCCATGACGCTTGAAGATATTATCCATGAAGACTTGATCCACTATGGAGGTTGTGAATGGGTGTTGAAGAGCACAAAAATGAGCATAATTGGAGAGACGGTCTACTACCACCATGATGACTGACTTATTACTCGATTTAGGTAAGCCCACAATGAAATCCATAGAAATATCTTGCCAAATAGCAAAGGGAATTGGAAGTGGTTGGAGTGTGCCTAGAGATTTGACATTTTCTCCCTTGTTGCATTGATAGACCTCACATTCAACCACAAATGTGTGGACATCCTGTTTCATACCCTCCCATAAAAAATAATGTTTGACCCGTTCATAAGTTTTTGTAAACCCTAAATGCCTAGCTGTGGGTGAGGCATGAAGTTCAGAAAGAATTGTGGATTTAAGTTGGGATTGATTGCATAAATACAAACGGCATTTGTAGCGAAGCTCATCATTATGCCAGGAGTACCCTGGAGACACTGAATAATTGTGTTGCAATTGGTGGAGCAAGATAGAAATTTTGGGGTCTTGTAACCATTCCTAATGAACAACTTGGAGCCAATCTGGTACAATGAAGGAGAGGGAGAAAACAAACCTGTATTCTTCATATTTCTGGGAAAGAGCATCGACCATTACATTTCCCTTTCCCTTCTTGTAAATTATCTCATAATCATAGCCAAATATCTTGGTCGCCCATTTTTACTGCGTCGGGGATGAAATTCATTGTTCCAAGAAATACTTGAGACTATGATGATCAATTTTCATTTGGAATTATTGACCCAATAAATAAGGACGCCAGAGATCCATAGCATGCAAAATAGCTAACATTTCCTTTTCATAAATGGATTGGCCCAAATGTCACTCTGAATTTTTTTTTCTAGTGAAGGCCAAGGGCCTTCCATCTTGCACGAGGAAGGCTCCAATTCCTTTCTCGGAAGCATCACATTCCAATACGAATGTATTTTTGAAGTCTTGGAGGGTTAGGATAGGGATCGAGCACATAACATCTTTTAAGGCTTGGAAGGCAAGATCTACAGCTGAAGTCCAAGTGAAAGTATTATTTTTAAGGAGGGAATTGAGAGGAGCTGCAATCTTTCCATAATTTTGAATAAACTTCCTATAATAGCCATGTTAAAACTAGAAAACCACGCAAGTTCTTAAAAGTTTTAGGGCGAGGCTAATCTCGCATAGATTAAATTTTCTTAGGATCCACTCGGACACCATCCTTGCTGAAAATATGACCCAGGTATTCCACTTCTGAGGCATCAAAGGAACATTTAGATTATTTGAGGAAAAGTTGATGTTTAGAGAGTAGATGGAGAACTTGATTCACATGGGAGAGATGGGATGGCCAATTTTTACTATAGATGACAATATCATCAAAGAAAACTAAGACAAAATGACGAAGAAAAGGACAGAAGACATGATTCATAAGACTTTGGAAAGTGGAAGGAGCATTACACAATCCAAAGGGAATTACCAAGAATTCATAATGAACCTCATGAGTGTGAAATACAGTCTAGGGAATGTCTTCTGCTTTCATACGGATTTGGTGGTAGCCACAATGTAGATCCAATTTGGTGAAGTACTGAGAATTGTTGGCACAGGGGCAGACCCAAGGTTCAACGCTCAAGAGCTCACCAACAAAACCCTAACAATCAACCCTTTCGACAACACCTGCGAAGCAAATGAAGTCTCACCCGAGGTAGAGGCAGGGGTGGTTGTAGGACTCAGATGTCTGCAACCTTAGCTGGGACACATATTTGTGATTATCTTTCTTACAACACACTTAGCATCAGTTATTCCTTAACATACATTCATTGATACACTTCACAGAAAGCATAGAGCACCGCAGTAATTACTCAGATCTAGCACTTAGCAATGATAAACAGGTTATACTTAATAGATTAAGCACTTAGCACTTATGTATCATATCTAGCATGCATTCATATCTCATAAGCACAAAGCATCAATAGATCTATCTAAACATATTAGAGCACTTAGCAAGAAAAACACATCAGCACAATACACAGAGTTACCATGGTTCACCCCCACCCTGGGGCTACGTCCATAAAGTCTTCTTCTATTATTATCTTCTATAAACCAAGTTACAACACAAATCCTTCAAGATCCTACCCTACCTAGGACAAGAGATCTACACAGCTTTCTAGATCCTCTTTCCCCGAGTAGATCCAAGCACTAAGTCCTCCCTTGACCCGTGCACTTAGCACTTACAATACTTATAGTGGGCACAGAGCTCTTACAATCACACAGACGTCTGATCACATAGATATACTTTATGCACTAATCCATTCACTTTACATCACACATGTAACCCTCTTTCATACTATAACGCCCCCATTCCAGGTTGGGCAGGCGCTACTTCGCGGAATAACAATCTCATACTTAATTCTGTATATAAGACATGCATTTAAGCAAATGAAACACATTTAAACTCAGATTAAATATAAGAATTACTGCTACTATAAATAATCAATGGCTTTAACATTAATTCGTATGCACAATAGAATACATGATAAATATAAATACACAGACATGCAGAAACGTAATTAAAACACCATCTGGTACTTATCTTTGAAATGGTGGTAATTCCACCAACTAGGTGCAGGCCTTCCACGAACCTCCCAGCCTTAGACCACGCTGCTCATCAAGCTCAGCAGTGGGTCACCGTCGAGCTGGGACTAAGCTCCACCCCAAGGTAAGGAATCCTAGGCTAGGCTGAGGTTACAGGGAAAACAACACAGAATGACTGGAAGGATTCTTCCCAGGATGCCATCTTATGCCCACTACTCCCGGATTCTCAATTCCCACATGCCTATTCCACCCAGGAGTATACACCTTCACAAGCACAGTCCATCGGTGCTACACCTCCATCTCTGGGTCTCGGCAACAGGATGGATCAGGAAGTCTCAGAGACCGAAGCTGGTGATGGACACTCTCTGGAAGAAACCACTTCCTAGCAAACTCTCTCACCTGGAAAGAGTTTCTCATAGGCCTGACAACTTGCCTCTTCCAACAAAAATCACCTCCCTCACCTGGAGAGAGGTTACACATAGGCTCAGCATGGACTTACACTGGCCAGTAAACCACGTGCAGTCCAGCACTGCGTGGCCACAACAGCCAACTGGGAAAACAGACACAAGCTTCCCAAACAGGCTCAGCAATCATGAAATAGACTCACAATTTTGGTTTTGGGATTGCACAAGGTGTACAGAGATCCCACACACAGACTCAAACTGTTCAGGCAAGGAATGTACCAACCTCAAAGATCCCACGCACATGCTCAAACTATTCAGACAGAGGATGTACCATCTATCTCAGAAATCAACACAAACCTTTTCCTGTTTCGTAATTGTAATTCCAGGGTATCTCAGAGGTCGACCTGACTCACGCTTAAACAATGATGGTGGAATGGAGGAGAACCCCCAATACCTACTATCTCACCCATTTTATTCCCCAGATGTGCTTTAAGTTGACACTTGCCACCCATGAAACCGGTGATGTATTCCTTCCATTTGAAGTTGTTTAATCCCAAAAGAACTTAGATAAACATGTTTCATTATGAATTTTTGGAATAATATTAAAATATTATTCCCAAGGACTTAAGCCCTAGGGTTCTACACTTCTAGCCCCTCTTCCCACCTTCCAGCCCCTAATACCTTGCCCACTGGTGGAAGCTTAGTCCCCCATCACCATTCATCGTGGTCACTTCCACACTTGGCATTTATATTTTTATTAATGTAATGCATAGATACATGTACAAAATCGTGCTCTGGCCTTCAACACTTAGGCTCTCTAGCATAATAATTACATAATCCCACCAGATTATATTAAATTGCTCACCAGCCTATAAAACAAAATTACAATTCATTTCATAAACATGATTTACAACAGTGGTTCGCCTTTGGGGACATTACAATCCCCTCCTTTTATTTCTCGTGACCGCCCCTCAAGTAACTTTTACATAGCTTCGCAAGCTTTTCAAAATTTTCAAAAGATGTGGTATTTTGCCCGCATAATATCTTCATGCTCCCATGTTGCATCTCGACTGCACAGTCCACTGGACCTTTACAAGCCCTATAGCTCATTTCAAGAGATTTTTTTTTTCCGTCTAATATGATAGGATGCACTTGTATGACACCTTCTGGTTCCACCTAATCACATTCCAATCGATAACATGATTAGCAATTCGTGTATATATATTTCTTAAGAAATGAACATGAAACACATTATGTACATTCATAGATGCATGTAATGCAAGCTTATATGCAATAGGCCCAATCCTCTCCAGGATTTCAAATGGCCCACAAAATCTTGTCGCCAACTTGGCACAACTTCCCAAAATGTGAACTCCTCGTTAGCTTTTACTCTCAGAAAAACATGATCACCCACTTTGAATTTCTTGTGAGTTCTTCCCTTATCAAGATAACTTTTCATTTCATCCTCGATGTTTTAAATTTTGCTTAATTTTTATCCTTTGATCCTCCATCTCCTTGAGAAAATTTGGCCCAAATACCACTCTATCTACTGCGTTGTCCCAAATTTCATCGAGTGTTGGTAACTTTATTCCATAAGTGCTTCAAATGGGCTCATCTTCAACGATGCATGATACTCATTATTGTGTGAATTCTACCAAATGCGTGTAGTCTTCCCATCTTGATGGTTTGTCCATCACTTACATTCTCAGTATGTCCTCTATTACTTTGTTCACCCTCTCTGTCTTCCATTAGACTTAGGATGATAAACAGCTCAAAATCGATTCTGCCCAAATCCTTTTGAACAGTCTCCTTTCCAGAATTCAGGAATTTCGTCCCTATCACACACAATTGTTTTAGGAATTTCATGCAATCATTCCACTTCCTTTATGAAGATATCAACAACATCTACTACCCCGTGAGTGGTTTTCAGTGGAATAAAATAAGCAGCCTTTTGTAAGCTTTCCACCACAACCATGATCGAATCGGGTTGCTTTCTCGTTTTAGCAACCCTAATAAAATCCATACCACTTCCCACTCCATTCAGAATGGCAAGGTTACAACAACCCCGGCCAAGTTTCATGTTCAACTTTAACTTCGCACTTCACATATATGCATGTATTCAACGATCTTCTCTTCATAACGTACCAATAGTAATGGATTTTGATTGTTGCCATAGTCTTTTGATATCCAGTATGTCCAACATAAGTCATGTTATGCATTTCCTTTAGAATTGCCAGCTTAAACTCTTGGTCATTGGGTACATACGCTCTATTTTTATATAGAAGTAGGCCATCAGTTCCCAAAGCATAGCTTTTCTCGGTCTGTGGTCTTTCATTCTACTGTAGCTTTGCTACCAAGTCTCCATCAGAAATCAAGATTTGTAGCTCCAAAATTCTATCTTAATATCAGTCCTGTACATGATAACGGCTGAAGTATGCAATTTATGACCTTCCTACCGAGTGCATCAAACACTTTGTTTTTCTTCCCTTTGATATGCTTGATATCAAGTCGTATTCACAATGATGAATTCCAACCACCTACTTTGTCTGACATTAAAGTTGGTCGATCAAACACATATTTCTGCATCACAAGGTCTTTCTCGAAATTAAATCCTCTCCTCGCGGAGGTAATGTTCCATTTCTCACAACAAGGAACGACACGCTAACCCAAATCATGTATTGCATAGTTCTTTGTGCTCTTAATTCCCTGACTCGCAACATAGTTATGAACTGCCTCCTGACTGAGGACCCTCCCAGTCCTTCGCATGCATTAGTGCATACCATGAAATCCACATTTGTATCTGTAACTTTCGATTGACGCATTTGTTAACAAATGCTTCAAGTGATGGAAACTTTTCACACCTTTTCCACTGAAACTTTTTCTCCTCCTTTGCAAGGAAGGATAGCGTGAGCTATCTTTGAGAACCCCACTATAAACCTTCTGTAGTGCACCTCACATACTCATAAAGGATGTAACCTCCGCCACATTCCTTGGCGCTCACCATTCTCGAATGGCTCAACCTTCTCAAGATCCACCATGATCCCTTCCTAAATAATGTGCCCCAAGTAATGGATCTCGCTTTGATAAAATGAGCATTTGCTCAATTTGGGATTGCAATCGGTGTTATCTCAACACTTGAAACACCATTCTCGTGTTGTTCATGCTCTTCCTCCTAATTTGAATACACCAAGATGTCATCCAGAATACTATGATAAACTTGTCTAAATAGTCCCCGAATACACTATCTATCAAGCACCCCAAAACAAATGTGTTTTGATAGTCCAAATGGTTCACTGTGAACTCGTAATTAGCATACTTTGTTCTAAAGGCGGTCTTGTTGATGCTTTCATCCTTTATTACACCGGTGATATCCTCGATTCGAGATCTATCTTTGAAAATATTTTTGCACCCCTCAACCGACTCTGGGAAAGATCGCCGACCCCTGCTAGAGATACTTGTTCTCGAGCTACCTTGTTCAACTACCGTAAATCAATGCACAACCTCATTGTACCATCCTTCTTCACGGTAAGTACTTCGGCAACTTCAAGGTGACATGTCGGGGTGAATGTACCCTTCTTTAGAAACTCTTCAAGATGCAATTGAAACTCTTTCAGCTATGACGTACTCATTCTATAAGGAGCTAAACTGGAGTTGCTTCTGGCATCAAATTTATAGAAAATCGATGTCCCTCCTCAGAGGTAACTGGTGTACCTCTTGAAATACATCTTTTAACTCTATGAGTACCTCATGGTATCCAACTCTTGAGACTTCATCTCTAGATCCTTCCTCCACACTGCCAAATAATTGGATGCCTCTTTTCTCAGAGTAATGCCTACATGGCCGAGATTTCTAATAGCCACATTCTCTAGAATCCTCGATATTTTCCATTCCCTCCTCATACGTGCATGTAAACCTCCTTTGTTACTTACAAATTGTGAGGCATGGTGTTGGTCCAACCAGCCCATTCCAATTAAACAATCATAAAAGCCTAAAGGCAAAACATTCAATCCAGCCTATGTGCTCACCTTTTCGTCCACAGACAGACTTCACCAACTCAACTAATTTTCCTCTTGGTTCTTGTAGCCAAATGCAATTAACCAAGACTTTTCATGTTTGCTTCTTTGATAAATGAAAACTTTTCACCAACCTAGGATATACATAACTATGTCTAGCTCCCCCGAATCGATTAAAATAAAATAGCAATGGTTTGGGTGTTAATCATACCTTCCACTTCAATCATGTGCTTATTGAAATTCACCTTGTTTGTTGTCTAGGGCCAAGTGATCCTTGGCATTCTAACGCCCATGTCCTCCAATGTTTCATCTTGTTGAACAGCATGGACAACTCTTGCTTTGCCATTTTATGGGGACAATCCCTGTACCTGTGGTTCTCATGTACCCCAACACCAATGGCATCTGTCACTTTTTCCCCATTTCTCATTCTTACTCTCTAAACAATGGATGCCCTTGAAGATTATTTCTGAAAAATGGTGGATTGTTTCCTTCTTCCTCTGCTCTTTCCTTAACTTCTTTTGAT
Source organism: Picea sitchensis (assembly GCA_010110895.2). Taxonomy (NCBI): domain Eukaryota; kingdom Viridiplantae; phylum Streptophyta; class Pinopsida; order Pinales; family Pinaceae; genus Picea; species Picea sitchensis. The sequence continues at coordinate 70,699 of SNQJ01S0018305.1, read as the reverse complement.
CATCCCAAGTCTTCTGAAAAGTAGGTCTTCTTGTTGTTCATACAAGCATTTTCCCTTCTTATTGTTTCCATAGTCTTAGGATCACTAGCGATCAATCTTGTCACCAATGGCGTGGTAGTCCACTCGTGATACCTCGGTCTTTGGGATGTACCTCTATCTTTTCGTGATGAATGGAACATACTTTAGGCTCCAAGAAACTTTGCTTGTATTCATCAATGGTCATGTCGGCTTAGCTTGATTTCAAAGAACTATTTCATTTTCTCGTCATAGTATATTTTAGTCATATATTTCTTCTCAAATACCTCTTGAACCTTCCAAGTGATATCTTTCTCACCAATGTGTTGCACCCCACAAACCTATCCCACCACATGGATGCTTTCCTTTCAATTGATACATCACAATTCTTCCTTCCCCATGAGAGGAATAATTTTGTACTGAAAAGTATTTCATGCCAAGCAACCATGTTTCTCATTATCTTCCTCCTTCTTATGTTCTCCATCGTAGGAGGTTTAATTTTATTCATCTCCCTTTCAATTCATCCATCCCAGACTTCCCCGTGCTTTCTGGTAAGAGATGGGCTTGAACTATTGTGTGCTTCCTTACCAAAATTCTTTGGGGAACGATGATGATGTCTGCTACCACCTTGCCTTCTTTTTCTTGTGGGGTCCTGTTAACGCTTCTTGATCTTCTTTCCTTCGTAGTCCCGCTACTCTCTGCCTGTTTTTAAATACCCCTTCCCACTTCCTTTCTATTCTTTCTATGTTCTTCAACATCTTTAAGTTGAATTCACCTTGTTGATCCCTTACCCTCATGAGATTTCGGCTATAGGCTTGGCAAGCCTGGGCATCTTTCTCGCAATCTTTCAATGAGTTTCATTATACACCCTTCCTTATCCAATTCTCCGCGTCTATTGAGTCTGACCCTTCAATCCACGTTGACATTCCTTCCTACCCTTTCGCCCTCTATTTTGGAGGCAATCTGCACCTCTCCAATTCCATACTTGGCATCTGCTGTGATGTCTGACATTTTGTTGGAATTTACACATAACGCAGGCCAACTCAAGTTTGTCGTGCCAAAACCCTTAACAAAATCACAATATTCATAAACTAACGTGAGGAGAAAACGTTTCGACTTCACAAAGTTTTCTAAGCCTGGCTCTGCAAATTTTGGGACTTTGAAACTCTTGGTTTCGGTTTTGGTCCACTAGGCTCTCACACTTGCTTGCTTCTACTTTTCAAGCACTGGGATTTCATGATGCAAGGATCTCCAACCCTTGTCACCCAACCCTAAATTTTGAAATTGATTTACTTTTACTTTCTGCCCAATAGCATATATGTTTCTAACTACTCAGCAGGCACATTCGTAGGGTCCATGTCACCTCGCGATGTCATTGTCCCACCATTCTCGTGATGTCTTATCGACTACCGCATGGTGTACATCCATGTGTCCATCGCCCATTCCAACGAAACTAAATTCGCTAGACTTTTCTTGGATCCATCACAAGTGTATCCTTTCCACATTTCTCGAGGTTTCTAAGATCGAGTTCGTGCATCCACACTTCTCAAACTTCGCTTGTCAAATTTCAAATTACCGTTTACTCTTTCCACTTGATCCAACGACAAGTTCCTCTACGATATATAAAATCAAGCTTTCGAATGTTTTCTATTTCACCTAATTTATAAACAAGGTTCTTCCCTTCGTTTCCCTCAGGCCAAACGCCGTCCGACAAACATGTGTTCCCCCAATGGACTAAGCCGACTTAATTCAGATTTCGCCAGATCGCCATTTCCCCACCTTCCTCGCGTAACTCGAGAGGGTTTTAAACCTCGCGATGTTTTCTAGATCCGACTGGCCAATTTAGGGTTCTCCTTTTCCCTGAACAAATCCCATGGCTCCAACACTTCTAGTGTCGAGTCCTCTCTCCTATGGCCGTGATGCCACCCCGGATGTGGTTTCATAACACCGCCACACCTCCCCGGAGCTTGGTAACATGGTCGGGTAACTCCTCGACACTCGAGCATTCAAAGGTCTCAGCTCAGTCCTCCGCATTACCCTCCTCAAACCCTCACCAAAGACCACCAATCGCCCATCTAGGCTTAGCTGCCGAAACCTTTTGGCTCTATACCATTCTCAGAATTTCTTCATAATGTAACACCTCATTCCGTCGAAGCAAGCACTACTACGGAATAACACCCCATACTAATTTTATATATAAGACATGCATTTAAGGAATGAAACATATTTAAACTCAGAGTAAATATACGAGTTACTGCTACTATAAATAATCAATGGCTTTAACAAGCACTGTATGCATAGAACTATACATGATAAATATAAATACACAGACATGCAAACATAATTAAAACATCATCCGGTAATTTATCTTTGAAACGGTGGTAATTCCACCAACTAGGTATTGTGTAGACCTCCACAAACCTCCTAGCCTTAGGACCATGTTTCCCCATCAAGCTTTCCCAAGTAGGTCACCCCTGAGTTGAGACTAAGATCCACCCAAGGTAAGGGAATATTAGACTAGGATGAGGCCATGTGGAAAATACCAGAATGACTAGAAGGATTCTGACCCAGATGCCATCTTACCACTACCTCGAACTCATTCCCCACATGCTTGTTCCACTCGTGAGTATACACTTTCACAAGAACAATCCATCAGTACTTCACCTCCCTCTCCGGGTCTCAGCAACAGGTCAGATCATGAATTCTTAGAGATTTGTAGCTGCTATGGGACTCCCTTCAGGGAGAACTCACTTACCAGCAAACTCTCACCTAGAAGAGTTGCTCACAGTTCTATTAACTCTTGCCTCTTCCAACAACAATTGTCTTTGTCACCTGGAGAGAGGTTACACAAAAGATTATCATACCCCACCTGAAGCCAAGAAACCATGCAATCCAAGACTGTGATGGCCACAATGCCTAACCGGAAAACACGGCCTCTAAAACGTGCCTCAGCAATCATGAAATAGAATCACGGTTTTGGTTTTTGGGATTGCACAAGGTGTACGGATATCCCACGCATAGGCTCAAAATGTTCAGGCAAGGAATGTACCAACCTTTTTAGGAATCAACACAAACCTTTTCCCCAATTTCAAAATTGCATGAGGGTCTCTTACAAAGGTCAGATGGGACTCACGTTCAGACGGTCGATGGTGGAATGGAGGAGGAACCCCCAACACGCTCATCTCAGCCGTTTTATTTGCATGGGATTGGGTTGATACTTGTCACCCATGCTACTGTATGTGTTCCTTCAGCATGCGTTCATTCCATTTGTAAGTTGCTTTTCCTTCCAAAAAGAACTTAGGATAAACATATATTTCAATATACTTTTTGGAATAATATTAAAAATATTATTCCTAAGGACTAAGCCCCTAGGCTCAACACTTAGTTCCCTCTTCCCACCTTCCAACCCCTAATTCTTTTCCTCTAATTGCGGAATCTTAGTCCCCCATCACCATCCATCGTGGGTCGGTCTGCACAAAGTGGTGTTTATATTTTATTAATAATGTGCATAGATAGATGTACAAAATCAGGCTCTTGGCCTCAACACTTAGGCTCTCTAGCCTAATAACACATGTTCACCACTATCTTATATTAACTTGGCTCACCAAACTATAAAACATAATTACACCATTTCATAAACATGATTACAATAGGTCTACTTTAGACATACATCACACACCCTCTTTATATGCATCTCCTACCCTTCTATTTATACATAAAAGAGGCCTAAATAAGGGCTTCTATATCCCTTTCCCATTTCAATATTCTAAACCCAAAATCCCTAAAAGCAAGTATAGATCCTGCGGATTCTCTCGCCTATGCCCTTCGACATTAATGTTGGAGTATCGGAATGGTCAAATATGACCAAGTTTCTCACTGGGTCAAGGGCCACAGTTCTCAACATCACCTATGACTGGCCCCGAAGTCACCTGCCCAACCGCCCACTTCGACTGGCCGATTAAGCATTTCTCCTCGCCTGAACTCCTCGATGAGTGCTCTTAGGCAATCGCTCTACTGCATCACGACTTGTTGTAGCTCTATCCTTTGGTTCTCAATCTCCAAAAATAATTGACATGCCTTATCCTGTAAAGGTTGAAGTTGTTGCATCATTTCCATGACCTTGCTTTGGATCATGTGGATCTGCTGTTGTGCGACACATTGCTAGTGGGATCGCTTCATTTTCTCTATGCTGATAGGCTCAACCGTGATTCAAGTCTATCTACATGTTGCTCGGCCCTAGAGTTGTGACTCCGCTTTATGTAATTCGGGTACCGTCAAGTTCTCAAGCGTATCTCATGCACGCCCTCGGTACTTAGTTGTTTGCATTCTTGAGTGAGTTCTTTAATATTTTCACTGCACTCGTATTATTTCTCGCTATCAGCTTCTTATGAAGTTTTAAGTCCATGACTCTTTGTTGTAGTTGTTGAATAACTTCAACAAGCTTCATCACTTGTTGGTCTAAGGGTTCCTCAAATTCTTTTGTTCTAAGTCGTCACAAAGAGAAAGTTCTGCACCCTAACTACTACCGGGTATATCGGTTCCAACGGCTATACAGCCACATGGCAAAGTACTCTATGTCATTGTCCTGAGCCTCAAGTAAGCTCCACCCCCTAATTCTTCTTGCCGTGAAGTGTCCTCTAGAACCTTTGTAAACTTACAATATTAGCCCTTTTCTTTCTTAACTTCCTAGCTCTTCCCATGAGTCATCTCTAAAAGAGTGCTTTTACCATTATGATGTTTATCTCTGTGGTCTTAGTTACTTTGTGCTGTTGAAAGTCTTTCCTAGGTTTCCTTGATAATACTACTTCTGCATCAAAGATAGGTAACTTGATCTTCTAAGGATCCTCAAGTGTTCTCTTATCTTTGACATCGAAAGTTGCTAATATTGGAACATTCACATCCGCTTCTTATGCTCTTCAATCAAGTGCATGATCCTTCCGTCATAAAGTCTTTTTAACTCTTGCTTCTTCTGCTCCAAAACTTGTTCTTCTTTTCATCCTGCTTGTTCTCTATCAATCCAAGGTTTCCTATGAGCATGCTGATAAACGTATGCTGTCTTCCTAAATAAATTTAATGATCTCAAAGTCTCCCTCTGTCTAAGTTCCATTGGATACCATAGGTATCTAGGTGAGCCTTCCACATAGTTTTACCAACTTTCCTCTGAATAAAACTATTCCTCCTAGGAAGGGACTGTATGATTTCATAGCTCTCAAGTTCTTTTTGGCATAATGTTCACTTTGTTTCTTTCTTCATCAAGAGTATAGTCACTGTCAAAGTCTCCTATTCTTTCTCGATTTTCCTTTCTTTGAATATTTCTCAGCCTAACATGTCGATGATCATTCAAGGTATCTTTCATCCTAGAGCAATATATTTTCTGATTCTTCGGTTTCATATAATCTTGGTCTCTTGATCTCCTTCGGTTTGCTTGCTCCATTCAGCCTTTCTCGCCTAGCAATCATTCTAGGTGAATCCAATACTTCATGGTCCATAGCCCCTTACAACAGAGGCAACTAGTTCTTCCACTAGGGCATTCCTTAAAAATATGTCACAGTCTTCTACAACTATATTAGAGGGTTAACTTTTGTTTAGATGTTCTCAACCTTCTGCATCGCACTGTGATCATGGTGACTAGCCTCAAAAACTCTTTCTAGGATCTTGCATCCACTTGTTAGTCCAAACACTTTTCATGCATAGGTATAACATATCTATACTTATCGATTTATTCATATCAAACTTTCTTTATCTATTATCAAAATCTAACAAACATATCTAGATCCATGCTTTAGAAACAAAAATTCACTTATCTACTTCTATAGAGTACAAAGCTTCCATCTAAGAACTTTAACCATTCTTACCTTTATCAAAGCACAGAGCTTACAACATTGTTCTTTCATGTATCCGACTCTTCTTCACATATCTGACTTCTTTCTTCAAATCTGACCTCTTTTCTTCGTGATCTAACCTCCGCTTTCAGATCCTGACTTCTTTCTTGGCACAAAGCTCATAGTCAAATGAGTAATCATGCGACTTTGCAAATAAATAATGTATCTTATTTTTGTGCATAGCAGCCCTTCTTCAAAGGCCCTTAACAATCATGCCAGTCCCACACCTGAACCATTTGTTGTTACTGTGGGAAAGACCCAGGGTTCAACGCCAAGAGGGCACCAACAAAACCCTAACTACCGCTCTTTCTCGCAACACTGGCAGATGAAGTCTCACCCGAGGTGGTAGAGATTGTGGGTGGTTGGTTGAATGACTCAAGTGTCTACAACCTTACTGGGACATAGATCTGTGATTATTCACATAACGCACTTAGCATCAATTATTCCTTAACATACATCTATTAATACACTTCACTAAAGAACAGAAACTCAATAATTACCATTCAAGACTTGAAGAATAATGATAAATAGGTTATACTTAATAGATTAATCACTTAGCATCTTATGTATCATATCTAGCATGCATTCATATCTCATAAAGCACAAAGCATCAATAGATCTTATCTAAACATATCATAGCACTTAGCAAAAAAAACACATCAACACAATACACGAGTTATGTGGTTCACCCCCACCCTAAAGCTATGTCCACAAAGTCTTCTTCTCATATTATTCAGAAAACCAAGTTACAACACAAAGCGTTCAAGATCCTACCCCGCCTAGGACAAGAGATATACATAGCTTGATAGATCCTCTTTCCTTGGGTAGATCGAATCACTAAGTCCTCCCTTGACCATGCACTCAACACTTACAATACTTACAACAGTAATGTGACTTCATACCACACAAACGTCTGATCACACAGATCTACTTTATGCACTAAGCCATTCACTTACATCACACACCCCCCTTTTCATACGCATCTCCTACCCTTCTATTTATACATAAAAGGCCTAAATAAGGGTCGATATCCCTTCCCATTACAATATTCCCAAAATCCCAAAAGCCTTTAAAAGGGCTAGATCCCATGATCTCCTTTCGCCATGCGCCCTTCTTCTGACCTGATGTTGAGTACCTCAAACGGGTCAAATATGACCTCAAGTATTTCTCAAAACTTGGCTATAATAACAAGAACCACCTAATTCATCCAAGAGGTCATCAATGAAAAGAATGGGGAATTTGTATTTTACGGAGCTTGGAAAGCAGGCTAAAAATCAGACATATGCAATTCAAGTAATTTTCTTTCTTGAGTACCATGACCACTGTGGGAAGAATAAGAGCTAGTACTAGGATAGATAACAATGGATTGTAGTAATTCATGAACAATTTTCAATTTCATTCTTTGGGAAAAAGGGATGATGATAAGCCTAACATTGGAGGAATACTTCTCTGGATGAGAGGGATGGAATGATCATGACTCCACTGAAGGGGAATTTCTTGTGGGGTGGTAAAAACAACATGGTAAGTGGAGATGATACATTGGAGGTCGATGCATAAGGTGTCTCAACAACATGAATGGAGTGGAGTTGGGCTATAATTTCCAAATGACCTTTTTTAGGATATTTTGATGCTGGGAACTAATGATCTCAGAGGAGCTCGTGGTGATGCCCCCTCAGAACTTATACTTTTGTCCCTCCAGTTGGAATTGCATGGCCAAGTCCTTAAAATCCATGAGAAAGGAGGGCCTAGAGTGCGTAGCCATTCAACACCAAGAACAATGTCACAACCACCCATGTCTATGTAAAACATATGGGATTTCAGGTGTGTGATACTAACCAATTTGAGTCACACTGCCATCGCCCCCACATTTCATGGAACCACCATTGACAATCGTGATTTAGAAATTATTGACAGCATAGATGTAACAATTGACTTCTTTGGGAGTCGCGGACTTCTTGGGAAATGCGACGATGAATAAAGTTATGGGTGCTACCACTATCCACAAGGATGATGACTTTCCTATTTTTGATGTAACCAATTAATTTGAGAGTCTAGGGAGCAGAAAAGGTAGTGAGGGCATTAAGTGAAATCACCGGGTTAACGTCTAGTGGGTCAGAGGGTGGGGTGAGGTCAGAAGGTGGTGGTAGTTCCTCCACAGGTAGAACAACAACATATTCTTCTGAAAGATCCTTAGTCACATCCATAAAAATATTTTGTTACTTACACTTTTTCCCGGGAAAATATTTGTCATCACAATTATAAAAAAGACCCTTGAATTGACATTCAACCATTTCAGACCTGGTTAATTTTTGGATCTTGAGGAGAGTTGCCAGAGGGGAAAAATTGGTGGGTTTAGGGTGAGGAGGAAAGGAGGGTTTGCGAGTCTAGGAGGACACAATCTGTTGGGCTTCCTTGGCTCATTAAGTAGCTTCAAACCAAGTCTGGGGGTGTTCCATGAGAACATGGGAAAGAATTTCATCTTTGAGGCCACTAATAAAGCATTCCCTAAAGAAAGCATCTGACATGCCTTCCGTTCTGAAATCCAAGTTCTCAAATGCAAAAATAAAGTCTTCCATTGTCCCAGACTACTTTAAATTGGTCAAATGACCTAAATGGTGGTGTTAGAGTCAAAGTGGTCATAAAGTTCGGCCACAAACTGTGTCCAAGAAAGATACCCTTGGCGTGCTTTTTTTCGACATTGCCACCATTTCCATTGCTCCAGACACATATGTAGGACACCATAACGAAGCTTGACTAAATCATCAGTAATTTCATGCAAAGAGAATTAATGTTCTATTTGGGTGACCCAGCCTGTAGGATCTAATCCATCAAATTTGTTCACCTCAATTCTAGGAGGGAAAAGATCTCGGGAAAAGTGGGTAGTATGAAGGCCTTGGTAATGGGAAGATTCATGGTCATCCTAATAAGATGGTTGTTCAGAAGAGGAAGGGTTATGGGAATGGCCCAGTAAGTGTTCCTTGAGGTCTTTGATGTGGGAACATTGTTCCTGGAGGTCTTTGATGTGGGAACATTGTCCCTTGAGGATCTCAATAGTTGAATTTATGGAGCTAATGTTGGAACTGATATGCTTGATGTCTTCCTTATTCTAGTGGTTGTCAACAATCAAGACATTGAGTTCTTGGGATCATGTGGTAGTCATTTGGACAAAGGAGAAGGAAAATGGTATAGGGGAAAAAAAAGGGTCTGGAGGGGTGGGTGGGACCACAAAGAAAAAGGGTTTCAAATGATAGGTACCACTACGATCAGGGAAAAAAGGGGGATCCAAAGGGATAGGATCCAAATAAGGGTGTCAGAGATAGGTCGGGTCCACAAAAAAAATTGTGTTAAAAATCGTAAGTATCATTGGAATCGGGGTGAAGAGTGGAATCCAGTGGGATAGGTCCCAAATAAGTGTGTCGGCGGGACCACTATACTTTTTTGTTTTTTACTCCTACGGAGTTATACTCTGGCCTGAATAATACTACAGTGACGAAATTCCCAAATGCTTAACAGGAAGAAATGTGTTGTAGTTTTGCAACCAGAATGCAAAAGGCATATTTACGTGGCAATATATATTATCTGTTCTATTTTTTTTTCTGTCTCCAGGGGTAGGATATTCAAGGTTTCTACAGACAAGGGTTTGTCCTGTGCTATAGCTCTTTGATATACATGTGGTGTCCAACAGTAGTACTCAGACCAATATCTCAGGGAGCCAACTAAGGAGGCTAGATCGTTCCCTTAACTGTACTACTCGACTACCCACGTACTAGATAGTATCTTCCCAAGTGTTGTTCTTGGTGGCACTATAGTAGTCAGGTGACCAATCAGTTTATCTATGGAGGGATTCAAGAGATCTAGGATGATTTGTATACAGGTGTTGTTTGATGTGCTACCACTCGAAGGGGTACCAACATGGGTTACAAGGGTGGCCAACATATGTGCGCTTAGGTACCACTTGTATTTCTTGCGTGTATTACTCTTTGACCATGGGTTTATGCACATAACGACATATCTCTATAGCTTTAAGATGACAGAATACATCTCTACTCTGAAAAAAAAATTAACCCACAATTTTTTGTCGAGGAATGTGCTATGATACCACTTGTAGTATTCCAGATATAAAATAGTATGTAGAGCATAAATATTTTAGCTAGAAATGGAAGTGAAGCAATCATATAATCAGAACAATACCAAAATAATACCAAAATAACATCAGAAAGACTACTTTGATTATTGATACCAATGTTCACTTACCTCTTCGATGGAGAAACCTCCAACAGAGCAGAGCTCTATTAAAATAATATCCAAGAGAAGATTTTTCATACCATCTACTTCTATTTATATTCTATCTATCCAAAAGAACAATCTAGAGGAAGATCCTTCTAGAAGTGGAAGCTTCTATTAGGCTTTCTTACATTTGACTTATTCTTCCTTATTACTAGGCCTTATTAATATTGGCCTTTATTACATGGAATTATATTATTCTACCTATGTGAGGGGTTAGGGAGGTTAGGTCCCTAATATATAGACATTTATTTATCTATTGATTTAGTGCTAGGAGCTGCCCTAGTGTCCAGGAAACCATACATAATGGGTACACCAGAATTGAAGGAGTTGCAGATGCAGCTTGAAGAGTTGTTGAAGAAAGGGTATATATGCCCAAGTGTGTCACCTTGGGGAGCCTTGGTTATTTTTGTGAAGAAGGATGGAAGCTTAATGTTGTGTATTGATTCATGCAACTTAATAAGGTTACCAAAAAAAATAAGTAACCTTTTCCCAGAATTGATGATTTGTTTGATCAACTGAAAGGTGTGAGAGTATTTTTGAAGATTGACTTGATATCGGGCTATCATCAAGAAAGGATAAAGGAAGAAGACATCAACAAGACAACATTCAGAACAAGCTATGGGCATTATGAATTCACAGTAGTACCATTTAGACTATCAAATGAACCAACGGTAGATTTTATGTGTTTGATGAATGGAGTGTTCAGGGAGTACCTGGACAAGTTTGTAATTGTGTTCTTGGATGATATCCTCGTCTACTCTAAATTAGAAGAGGAACATGATAATCATTTAAGAATGGTGTTGCAAGTTTTAAGAGAGCATAGATTGTATGCTAAGCTAAGTAAGTGCATATTTTATCAAAAGAAGATTCACTACTTGGGGCATATAATATCAACAACATGGATAGAAGTTGATGTTGAGAAGATAAAGGCCATTAGAGGATGGACACCACCAAAGAATGTGACAGAGGTAAAATCATTCATGGGTCTTCCAGTTATTACCAAAGATTCATAAAAGGGTTTTCAAAGATTGCAAGTCCAATCACTTCCTTGCAAAAGAAGGGAGTGAAATTTGAATGGACTTCCAAGTGTGAAGAGAGTTTTCAACAGTTGAAAGGAATATTGACAAGTGCACCAATCTTGAAGATTTCAAATCCAAACGAATATTTTTTGTGTTCACCGATGCATGCAAAGAGGGACTCGATGGAGTTCTCAGTGAAAGGGACCATGCGATATGCTATGAGTCCAGAAAATTAAAATAGCATAAGAGGAATTCTGCTACATATGACTTGGAGTTAGTAGTGATTGTACATGCATTGAAAATGTGGAGGCATTACCTTATGGTTAAGAAATTCAATCTGAGGACAAACCACTTTGGTTTGAAGCATACAACCAACACTAAATTCCAGACAAACTAGATGGTTGGAATTTCTGAGTGAATATGACTTCGAGATTAAGCATATAAAGGGCAGGGAATATCAAGTGGCTTATGCACATAGAAGGAGATATCATGAAGTGCATATTGCAGCCATCAACATGTACAGAACATATCTGAAATACAAAATTATTGCAGCAACAAATTAAGATCAACACTATGTGAAAATAAAAGAAGCATTACAGTAAGGTAATTTTCAATAGAAATTTAATTATTATGAGCTGAAAGAAGATGGAATTCTCATGTACAAAGGTAAGGTGTATGTGTTGAATTCTAGTGAACTAAAAAATGTGGTGCTGAAGGAGATTCATAATGTGCCATATGTCGGGCACCCAAGATATCAGAAAATAATTGTAGCAATAAGAAGCCAATACTTTTGGCCAGGAATGAAGAAGGAAGTGACTAATTACATAGCCAAATGTATAGAATGCCAAAAAGTGAAGATTGAGCATAGTCATCCAACATGTTTGATACAACCATTTTCCATTCTGGAATGGAAGTGGGAAGTTGTCACAGTTGATTTTATTGCTAAGATTCCCAAAACAGTGAAACAACATGATTCCATCATGGTAGTTGTGGATAAATTAACTAAAGAAGCACATTTTATTCCAGTATAGACTACACACAAGGCATAAAAAATTGTAGATATCTACATGAAATATGTTTCTAGGCTACACGGGGTACCTAAAGCCATAGTTTCAGATAGAGATCCAATGTTCACATCTAATTTTTGGAAAGGTTTGTTCAAGGGATTTGGAACAAATTTCAATCTTAGTACAACCTATCATCATCCAGAGTCAGATGGGAAAAAAGAAAGGACTAATAGAATAGTTGAGGACATGCTTAGAATGTATGTGATGGATCAACCAACAAAGTGGGAAGATTATATTCATTTAGTTGAATTTTCCTACAATAATGGGTATCAGGCCTCATTGAAGATGAGTCTGTTTGAAGCATTGTATGGTAGAAAATGTAACACTCTAGTGAGTTGGGATAATCCAATAGACAGAGAAATTATTGGGCCAAAATTGTTAAAAGAAATGGAAGAGCAGATGGAAAAGATAAAGCGGAATTTAAAGGCTGCCCATGATAGGCATAAAAGTTATGTAGACAAGAACATAGTTTTCAAAGACTTTAAAGTGGGAGAACAAATGTTTTTGAAAGTGAAGGCAAATAGAAGTTCGCTAAGATTAGGAAGCTTCCCGAAGTTGGCAGCAATATATTGTGGGCCTTTTGAAATATTAGAAAGGATAGGGACAGTTGCATACATGTTAGCTCTTCTTGCATCCATGAGAGTGCATAATGTATTTCATATGTCATTGTTAAAGAAATATGTGCATGATCCTAACTAGATAATTGATTGGAATGTGATCCAGGTGGATCCCGAAGGGGATTTTTGGGTGGAACCAGTACTCATCCTAGACCGAAAAGTCAAAGTGATTAGTAACGAAGCCATAGCATTGGTAAAGGTTCAATGGACCTGCTACGTTCCTGAAGATGCTACATGGGAGAATGAAGAAAACAAGCGGGCATAATACCCACAAATGTTTGACAAATTTGAAGAAAACATAATGCAAGACTCCATTTTGAGTAGCTAAATTATGGAACCACATCTCAGAGTCCTAGCCAACTACGTTGGGGACCTTGATAAAAGAATGGCTCATTCCTTTGGTTAGCCTCAATAAAAAGATTTTGCATCCCTTGGTTTATCCCTGATAAACGGATGGTACATCCCTTGGGTTATCCATGATAAACGAATGGTGCATTCCTTGGGTCGGCAAGTTGAGAGGAACAAGAGATTATGGTTGGAACTACTACTGGAGTTGTAAAATTGCAGAATTTTATTTTCTAAGTATTGTGATGTAATTTGCATATATGTATATGAGAATGGAGTGCACCAAGGACAACACACAATTGTAGGGGAAGGGGAATGTAATATCCCCACTATAATACCCAGTTTAATTAATGCTTATGTAGATATAGTGTGTGGCTATGGCCAAAGCGATGTAATATGTGAATTGCATTTCTATGTTTTAATAATAAAAAAGTGATGCCATATGCAAAGGGAACATGGACAAGAGATGGGGGATGAATTAATCCACAAGAGGGGGGAGTGTCTAGGATAGTGTCCAAGAGGGGTTCAAGGGGAAATACCCATGTATATTAATTTAACCCATTTTCCTAAATTTTCTAATTGTATATGAACCTTCCAATTTCTAATTGAGTGTTCCCAAAGCCAATCATTGAATACATGTAAGAGGGTGGGTGTGAGTGGTCAAATCCCAAATTTATTGGGTACATTGGGGGTTGAGGACAATCAGTGTGGGGGAGAGTGTGAGTCAAGAAAGACAAGCCAAAGAGAGGAAATTCGTATGGGTGGGGGAGAGCAGTTTTACACATTGAGTTTTTATGCATGGAAAGCAAGTAGAGAGAAAGAAACAGATCTTGGAGTTGGTGCATCCATGGAGGGAGAATTCTAGATCATGTTGGAGTGTATTTGGAGTGAATTGGAGCTAGAAAACTGAAGAGATAGGTTTTCAGGCCTGAAGAGTGAACTCTTGTGTAAGTTGCACTGAAACAACAAGTGTTGATGTTGGTTTGTTGATAGTTTTTCTAGTAGCAAGTTCCCTTGAGTTCCCAGCAAAGAGATTCCTGGTTACCTGTGCCAGAGAGACCCGGATAAATCAATGTGATGACCGAGGGACTAAGATTAGTGAAGGGGTACATTCCTTGGGTTGAACATGTCAAGAGGATTTATAGCCTCATCTTATGGGGATTGCTAGCCTCATCTTGGGGGTGGTTGGTTGTTGATATTTGGAACAATCATTCTATGGTTGGGTGGAACGTCCATCCCAAGAAGTTGGTTGCACAATTGTTGTGAAAAGATAAGTGTTTCATCTTGTTGTTGTGTTACTTTATGTGTTTAATTGTTGTGCATGAAATATGAGTATTTGGAAGTGATTTATACACTGTTGTGTGAATGATTAAGCTCCATTTCATGTTTCTTATTAGCATGTTATATATGCTTCTATTTTATGGTTGTAGACAATAGCTAAACCTATTTTAATTCGTAACTAAAAGCTACAGGAAATTGGTTAAATGTAATGAATTCATTAGTTAGCAAAAATTTCATTTTTATGAGAATTCTTCACTGTAATGTCATTCGAATGGGTTGGGGGATGTTACATCCAACCCATATATATTGAGGAGGTATATCAAGTGATGAATGAAATGTCGATTGGAAAATCTCAAGGATCGGACGACTTTACCACAGATTTTTTCCACCACTGCTATCCAATGATAAGAGAAGAAGTTTGGAAAATAATGGAAGATTCCAAACACTCTCAAGACATCCTCCGAGGTCTTAATGAAACCTTCATAACACTCATACCCAAAGAAGAACAAGTGTCTCATCCTAAGAAGTTCAGACCCATTGCTTTGTGTAATGTCATCTACAAGATTATTACAAAGGTAATTTCTATCTGCCTCAAAACAATTATTCCTTTTATTATTTCAAAAGAGTAATCTGGTTATGTCGAGAGAAGGAAAATTCTAGATAGTATTATTCTTGCTCACAAAGTAATACACTCCCTTAAAAATCATCTCGTACCTCTAGAATGATAATCAATATGCATTTCACTAAAGCTTTTGATACTATCAACTGGTAGTATATGCAACATATTCCCACAACTTTTGGTTTCCACTCAGATTGGGTTAGTTGGATTTTCAAGCTCACCTCCACTGCCTTCTTTTCCATCCTTGTTAATGGCACCCCTTCCAAAACCTTCTCACCTTCAAGAGGCATCTGACAAGGCGACCCCCTCTCTCCCTTCCTTTTCGTCATCATGGTTGAGGGGCTCAGTAGATACATCCAAGCCCATATTTCCAATGGAAGTCTCCAAGGAGTAATTTATCCAGTATGAACCACCATATCACTCATAGCCAATTTGTGGATGATACTATGACAATGGGCTCAGCTACTTCAAAATAAGCTTCCACTATCCGTAAAATTATGGATGACTTCTCTGATGCTTCCGACATTTCCATCAATTCAGGAAAATCACAAGTCTTCTTCTTCAACACTCTTGAAGCTATCCAAGTTCATATATCCAATATTTTAGGTTTCACTCAGAGTTCCCTTCTGTCCAAATACCTTTGAATACCTCTCACTGATAAAACCTCTCACATATTCTCTTGGGAGCCTCTCATAACCTCTCTGAAAAATCACCTTAAATCTTGGACTTTCATATCTTTAAATCTGGATGGACGCCTCACTCTTTCGAAGTCAGTCTTACAAGCCATTCCTATTTATCTCTTTTTAGATTTAGCCTCTCCAAAATCAATCATAAAATTCATTCTCTCCATTCAACAAAAATTCCTTTGGAAAGGAACTAAGGAAGGATGGAAATGGGCGCTTGTTAAATGGGAGGACCCTTGCAAACCCAAATCCACTGGTGGACTAGGCCTAAGATATCTGGGAATCCTAAACAATGTCATGGGAGCTAAGATCTGGTGGCGATAGTTAACTCACCCGACTAACCTCTGGGCCAAACTTTAGAGGCACAAATACCCTCCCAGTATAGAGGAAATCAAATTGATTAGACTCACCAACCCAAATCCTGAATCCTCGATCTAGAATACAACCTGTGGAAATCGCCATCTAGTATAGGAACATGCCTTTTGGGAGGTATGCAATGGACATACAACTCTCTTTTGGACTGAATCTTGGAAACATTTACCACCACTCCATTTCGAATAAAGCATGTAGGGAATCCCTCAACACATGCGGTACAAAATGCACCTACAAATCCATCACTTCTGGAAGGATCACACAACTCATCATCATTGGAGAGAGTGGGAATCTAATCCTCTAACTTTAGATATATAACATACTTGCATCTTAGCACCTTGGAAAGGAGAGGTGGAATCAAGAAAAATATGAATTTAGCATGAACAGGACATTCTCTGATGGGGCCACACACCACACATAGTGTTCTCCATCAAATAGGATTACAATATAAAATCCAAACATATCTTACTAGAGAAAGAGGAAATTTGGGCAAGGATATGGAAAATCTATCATTGGCCCAAAGTAAGCACTTTTTTATGGTTGATGGTTCAAAACAAAATTATCACTTTGAAGAATCTCTTAAAGCGGGGATTCACAGGTCCATCTAGATGTCCCTTATGTTGTAATTAGGAGGAATCAACCAAGCATCTTCTCAATCAATGCAACTTCAGCCTACACTTATTGGATTAGATGGCTTCCACCATGTGCACCATAGATCAAAATGCATCTAGCGTAAAAGACACCCTTGAGCATTGGAGACAACATGCTTTCAAAAATTAATTGATCAATCGTATCTGGCTATTTCTCCTTGGTTTCATAGTTTGGAATATTTGGAAAGAAAGAAACAACAAAATTTTCAATTTTGCCTCTTAATTTGAAGCTCAAGTTTGGTCTCGTGTCCATTCTTGCATTAGAGAAATTGTTTGTTCCCAACCATAGACCCAAGATGATATCAAATGTGATCTATTTGAAACAATCATTCTCTCCAATGGGAACATCCACCCTATTTCCCTACCCTCCTTTTCCCCCACCCGCCCACCCACCATTGATAGCCCTACCTCTCGGAGCAGACCCATGCCAAGTTTTATCAAACTCAATTTTTATGGGGTGTCTAAAGGAAACCCTAGCCCAACAGGCTTTGGATTGTTTTAAGGGATGATCAAGGAAATATTCTCCTAAACTGGGATGGAAGTCTTGACCACGACACAAATAATGTTGTATAATTATGGACCCTTATCCAAGGATTACTTACTACCAATCGAATGGGTTTCTCAAAGCTCATTGTGGAAGGTGATTCCTAAATCATTCTAGATCTCTTTTCTAAGCTCCTCATAGGTTCAAAACCTTCCAAAATATCTCCTAGCTAGAGACTCCTCAACAAATTGGAGCTATTACATTCCTTAATTCTTCCAACCACCGTTCTTATCCCCTCTCATGTTTGTCGGGAAGCCAATAAAGTTGCAGATAAATTGGCCAATGTTGGGGTGATTCTCCAAAATGGTGATCTTACATGTTCACCTTCCCAGACCTCGGAACCCCTTGTTTGTTGAATTCTTTGCATTGGCACAGAGGGAAAACCCAACCCCGGGTGGGGTGACAAATGGATACCACTTCATGTGATATGTAAACCAAACGACCCTCCCTCGGTCGCCTCATTTGGTGCACCAATGATGTTCATTTACTTCCAAACTGTTATCTCCAGTGAACGTCTCTAGAGTTGGCCTCCACCGTGACTATCGCTCATGTGAAGTTGATGGATCTCCATATCCTTCTATGCCTTAAGGTTGACGTCTTCACCAGGAAGACACCAAATATTTTCATTCATTCTACTCTGTCTGCTCTCTAGTTTTCGAACCTCCGCTCGTCGCTCTTACCTCGCTACATGTATTTCTTCTTGGTCGCTGGGTCCTCTTCTCCTCTACCTTCCTCAGTATTCCCTTTCATTGGTTCTTACTCATGACCAAAGAGCATGCTATATTGATTCAAGCTGGCTCCCACTCTAGCCTGAGAGATCAAACCTCTTACACATGATGTCCACCTAGTTCATGTTGTGTCTATCCTTGACAATCTTGAATGGACAATCACTTCTCCTCTCCTCCAGCCGAGGCCAAATATTTCAAGCCTGCTACTGCTCATGTGACCACTTCTGACACCGCCACCCATTTCCCCAACCTAGAAGATGTCTTTAGATCTCTTCCTTCGCCCCCTCCCAACCCAATTTTCAATGATTCTTAGAGAGAAATAATCATGTAGATTCGTTGAGATAATGACGAGCAGAAATTTCTCCAAGAGTTGATGGAGAAATTCCTGGACTAACTTTTGGACTCAGGCACGAAGAACCCTGCACATCGATGCACTAAAGAGGAACTGCTTGATCCAAATTTATGAGCGGAATGAAATGAATAATAGATTGAATACCATAACACATAGATACATAGAAGAACAACATATATCCAGTGAACAATAACTTCTATTGAATAAATAAAATAAGCTAAAACTGTAAAATTGCAGAACTAAAAAAAATTGCTCGAATGGTGGTAGCTATCTCTGAGAAGAGATGCGGCTGCTACGCGCATACCTATGAGAATAATTATTACAATGAGTCTCCAGAGGCATTTTTAACATTAGTCATGAATTCCAAAAACCTAGACATCAAAAAACCTAACTCTAGGAGATGAAATGCCAAAATTTATGTGGGCCTCGATGGGTAAGTTGGTACTTCAACTTCCTGGGGTCGTAACTTTTGCATACGACCTCCGTTTTAGGCGCGTGATAGCTCATTGGAAAGGTATTTTCAATAACTACACATTTTTCATCAAACTCTGACTATGTCTATAGTTTGATTGTGGCACACCAAAAAAACATTGTTTAGGGCCCCAAAATGGCCTTGGAAGTACAGAAAGATGTGCTGACATGAAAACTTAAAAAATAAGCCATTTGAATTAGGTGGGAGGCCACCGATATCCACCTAGAAACTTTGTAAGGATTTAGATGGCCCCAAAAGTGTAGAACCCACAATTACAAAGGATTATAGAAGAATGTGTTGAACTCAAATTTTCAAGAGGAGCCAGTTGGAATAGGTGGGTGGCCACCAATATCCCTCTGGGTCAGTCCTCGCCCCTTAGGAAGAAATAGTCTCCATTTCATTGATTTCCCCCATCAGGTGAGGAAAATTCTACTAAATTTGGCCTTGGGTGAGCCACTTTCCTTGGTGTATGAGCTACCCTGCCTTGACAACCCGATAAATATGGATCCTTTTTTAGCGAGTGCCCCTGACCTGTGTGTCCACTATTTATTCAGTGGATGCATGCTCCATGTAGTTAGGGTTGAGATATGTTGGTGTCAATTATTCTGTGATCTCTGAGGTGTCCAATAATGGTGGAAAATATGGCCTAAGGAAGTCCACATTGAATATTGGGTGCAAGCCAAGGAACGATGGAGTGTTGAGATCAAAAGAATTGTTACCCACAACCTTGGTGATAGTGTAAGGCACATATCAAAGTGGGCAGAGCTTCTAGTGGGGTATTGTAAGGCACTCTTTCTACAAATGTAATGAGACCTTTTCTCCCACATGAAACTGGTGTGGTACCTGGTGTTGATCATGGTGTTGATTGTGCTTAGCATTGGCTTTCTGCAAAATCTCATGGACCTGTTGGCAAATGTGCTAAATCTGCTCAATGAATCTAGTGGCTTTTTCAGCCTCAAACTGAACATGGGAAGATCCTTCCTATGTGGTTGCAAGAGGTAGTGTAACATCAATGGGACCCAAGCGTTGGAATCCCATCCCCACCTGAAATGGGCTATGGTCGGTGGAACTATGGAGAGACCTATTGTAGTTGTGTTGAACATAGGGAAGACTCTCATCCCATGCACGTGGATTCTTAGAGTTGTACATGCGCAGGATGTGCACAATCATCTGATTGATGACCTCTATCTGGCCATCAGTTTGGGGGTGGAAAGAAGTGGATTTAGTGAGCTTGGTGTCCAACAGTGACCATAGACTCAACCAAAATGTGTTGAGGAACCTACTATCCCAATCCAAGGTGATGGTATGTGGTATCCCAGAATGGACCCACACCCGTTTGATGTATTTGTCATTGTGATGCTCTTCTTGCAGGATGTGATAATTGCCATCTTCAAAAACTGATCAACCAGCATAAATACACAATCATTGTCGTGCTTGGTGGACAGGAGGCTAGACATTTAATCCATCGTGATGGATTCCCAAGGCCTCTCGAGAGTAGGAAGAGGGGTGTATAAGCCTTGCTTCTTGATGGTTGGATTGGCACTGGCACATGTAGTGCAATATCTAATATACTTGCTGACATCTTGTCGAAGTATTGGCCAATACACATTTTTCTGTAGAATGGCCACAATTTTCTCCACACCAAAATGTCCTACCATTCGACTGTAGTGAGCCTCCCAAATCAGCTTTGCATGCTCTCTTGTGGGAACACAGAGGTGGCCCAGATGGCATAATAGTTCATCCTGGATGTGAAAATCGATGACATTCAATCCTATACCAAAGAGTTGATAGGTGGTGGGGAAGTCAGGGTCGCGATGATAAAGTTGGGGCCACTTAGATTCCTCATGCCCATAGGAATGGAGCACTGTGGTGAGTGCAACAATGGGAGAGTGACTAAGGAAGTCAGCAAAACGATTTGTACTCCATGTTTTATACTTGATGTTGATATGGAACTTTTGTAGGTATGTGGACCACTTTTGATGGCGGTCATTCTGCAACTTCCCTTGTGTGTGTATGAACTGCAGAGGCTTGTGATCAGTGTGGATGATTGTCTCCTTTCCAAAAATATAATGTTTCCATTGACGTCAGGCTTACACAATGGAATACATTTCTTTGTCATAGGTGGGGTATTTCCAGACAATATCTAAGAGTGTCTCACTATGGTATGCTATTGGATGACCGTGTTGAGTGAGAATTGCACCTACAACATAGTCAAAGGCCTCAATCTCAATAATAAACGATTGTTGCATATCGGGTAAGGAGAGTACTAGAGCTGAGCACAAGCGATGCTTCATATCATCAAATGCTTGTTGTTGTGTTTTTCCCCATGCGAAATTTACCTTGCCACCTCCCTTGGTTACTTGGTTGAGGGCCCATGCAATATGGGAGAATCCCAATACAAACCTTCAATAGAAGTTGGCAAGTCCCAAGAAGCTCCGAAGCTCGATTAATTTGGTCAAGGCTAGACAATCACGAATGAGTTGGATCTTAGATGGATCCACATGTACCCCATGCTCATCAACAATGTAGCCCAAGTATTGGACCCTATTCATTCCAAAGGAACATTTTTCCAAGTTGGCATATAGCTTGTGTTGTCGCAGAGTGCCCAAAACCTGTTGAATATGTTGCATGTGCTCCTCCCAAGTTCTGTTGAAGATGAGGATGTCATCCAGATATACCACCACAAAAGAGTTGGTGAAGGGTCTCAATACATCATCTATCAATCTCATGAAATTTGTTGGTGCATTTGTCAAGCCAAAGAGCATGAACAACCAGTCGAAGAGACCTTCTTTAGATTTGAAAGTTGTATTCCATACATCAATTGGTTTGATGGGAACCTGGTGGTAGCCAGACTTTAGGTCAATATTGCTGAAGAACTTTTCCACCTTAAGTTGGTCAAGAAGGTCATCAATTCATGGAATTGGGTACCGGTTCCTGACTGTGATTTTGTTTAATGCTATGTAATCAATACAGAGCCGCCAGGTCCCATCTTCATTCTGCACCAACACAATTGGGCTTCCAAAAGGGGAGGCGCAGGGTTGGATGTGTCCCTTTTGAAGTAGCTCTTGGATATGCCGCTTGATTTCCTCATTTTCCGTCAGTGAGCAACGATAGACTGGTCCATTAGGCAGTGGTTCACCGGGGGTTAGATCAATTGGATGCTTGAATTGGCAGTGCGTCGGTACCCCAATGAGTGAGGAGAAGATGTCTTTGTACTCTTCCATGATCCCATTGACTTGCTTCTACTAAAAAGAAAAGCTCTGTGTAGAGTTCACGGATGTGGTGACAACCATCTTCTTAATGTGAGCATGGATTACAAAGAAGATAAAATTCCTGATCTGTGAAATGACCTTACTTCATTTCTTAGTAGATATTAAAGAAATAGTGGTAGGCAACACTACCTTTGGTATATTCTACAATTTTCTACCCAAAGTAATAATAACATTGTGGGGTCTAGACTCATATGGCTGGCCACAAATATGGTTGGCCTAAAATAAAATCACAAACTTCAAGGGGAGAAATATCAAACAACACCTCGTCTTTGAAGGGCTTGATGTTGTAGGGCAGACGACACTATTGGCTAATGGGGAGATCTCGTCCTTGGCGAAGATAGCCGATGGTGTAGGGTTGAGGGTGCAGTGTTATCGATAGGTCTAGCTTCTTGACAACCTTCGTTGAAATCAGGTTCTTTTGACTACCTCAATCGACAATGGAATGCAACAGAGTCCCCTTTACCCACATTTGTGAGTGAAAGAGGCATTCCCCTTCCTATGGTTCTTTTGGTTCACTTGGATAGACTTTGGTGGTAGCGACAATGGCATTGGGTTCGACATCGATGATCCACTTCCCACTTTTTGGATTTGATTCGGAGTCAGAATCTTCCTCTGACTCGGAATCTTTCAGCTTGGCCACCAGTGACTTCTTGGAGCGACATTCTTCGGTGTTTTGCCAAGGGATTTTATGATGCTCACACCACTTTCTCGTGTCCTTCTTCAAATTCTCATTACCCTTCTTAGGTTGTGTCTTGGACTAGTTGTCCTGAGAACGACCATCTTTTTTCTGTCCCTTGTTTGGTGGGTTGGGGCCAACTTTTCCCTGTTTCGGCTGTGAGGAATTTGTAGATCCAAACTCTCGCTCCTTCTGCTTAAATTTCTGCTTGATATTGACTACATATCTATAAGCCACACCTAATGATGCGATGTCCATAAAATCCATTTTTGTTTGGATGTGTCTGTGCAAACAACCATGGTACTTGAGCACCATATGTCATTCAGAATATTTGATACCCAATTTGGTGCACAGAGTATGGAAAATGTTGGTGAAATCTGGTACTGTCTGGCCCCTTTCTTGACGCAGCGTGGTCCATCTTGTGTACTGGTCCTCGTAGCTTCCAACATGGTAGTATTGTTTTTTAATGACATACCTGAAGGAATCCCAAGTGGGGGCGACCACAAATATTGTAGATTACTTTATGGCCCTTTTCTTAGAGTACGTATCCCACTAGTCCTTAACATGGGGGCTGGCCTTGAGGAGTGAAAAAGTAATCTTTTCCCGATCGAAAAAATTGTGCACCGAAAAATACCCTTCGAGCAGATTCATCCATTTATCTACAACATCTGCATCTATCAGTCCTTCAAATAATGGAATATCAAAATTTACTTGTACCTTGAAGGGGGTTGTGTGGTTGCTTGATGAAGATGTGTCTCTTGTGGGTAGTTATCGAAGGATCTGTGCAAAGTTGTCCATTATATCGTTCCTTTGTCGCACAAGGGATTCCTCGAGAAAATTTTTAAAAGGATTTCCTAATCCATCATCTTTCTTCTCCTCTCCCATGATTTGTGGTTAGGTTTGGCACGACCAATCTTGCAAAGGCTCGATTGGTTCGAGTCCCAGCTTCTTGTACCCAGATCTTGTCGGGGACATGCACAAAGAAAAACAAATGGAGAGCAGACCGCTCTGATACCACTGATTTGGATTTATGAGCGGAACAAAATGAATAATAGAATGAATACCATAAAATGGAGATATAGAAAACAACAACAGATATCCAATGAACAATAACTTCTATTGAATAAATAAAATAGGTTGAAACTGTAAAACTACAAAACTGAAACAACTTGCTCGAATGGTGGTAGCTATCTCTAAGAAGAGATTTGGCTGCTATGCACATATGTATGAGAAGAATGATTACAATGAGGCTCTAGAGGCCTCTTTAACACTACTCATGAATTCCAAAACCCTAGACATCCAAAAACCTAACCCTAGGAGATGAAACGCCAAAAGTTATGTGGGCCTTGATGGGTAAGTTGGTACTTCAACCTCCTGGGGTCGTAACTTATGCATACAACCTATGTTTTAGGCACGTGGTAGCCCGTTGGAAGGGTATTTTTGAGAACTACGCATTATGCCATCAAAATCTAACTCTGTCTACAATTTGACTATGGAACGCCAAAAAACACTGTTTAGGGCCCCAAAATGGCCCTGGAAGTACAAAAAGATGTATTGACATGAAAACTTCAAAAACAAGCCAGTTGGATTAGGTGGGTGTCCACCAATCTCCACCTGGAAACTGTATAGGGATTCAGACATCCCCAGAAGTGTAGAACCCACAATTACAAAGGATTATAAAAGAATGTGCTAAACTAAAAATTGTCAAGAGGAGCCAGTTTGAATAGGTGGGTGGCCACCAATATCCCCCTAGATCACAGATCTAGGAAATAATGTCCCCCAAGTGGTCAGAATTGTCAAGGCATACCTTCCCCTACAACTCTCTTAGTAAATAAGCTATCATGGTCTGTTATTTTTTTCTTTTTGTCGCTTCTATATGGCATATCAAATTATATAGACATTTATGTTGGTATATTTATTGGTACACAATAGTTTATTATAGTTTAAAGTCTATAATCATGTCAGTTAGCAGTAGTCACAACTAGATTTTATGAAAATTTTGTACCTGGTGGTGGGGCTAGTTTCCTTCTATGGCAACCACAACACTAGTATCTAGAACCTCTTATGTAATTTTTGTTCATGGAAGGTAATTCAAGCAACTAGTTTACAAAGAAAAAAAAAAGTGATATGACCTTAAATAAATGTGCTCGTATGTAAATGATATAAATATAAATTCCTAATGTAAATTTCAAGGTTCATGAAAAACTAACCATTAGATAAGCATATAAATAATGTAAATATAATTTTATGTAGAGTTCAAGGTTCATGACAAACTAACCATTAGATAAACATGTAAATGATGTAAATATACTTTTATGTACCATGTTGTAGACTAACCATACAACCAAACTTAAATAGAGGTAGATTGTTACATTTACACTTGATACAAGATCTAACCAACAAATTATGGGTAATATAAGAATTCATTTATAATGGTATAAAATTATGTTATCACTATATATGGCCAATTGTAACCCCTTGTCCTAGCAATTAATATGTTTTCTTGATACTTTTAATATGTTTTCTTGATAATTTTAATACGTTTTCTTGATACTTCATTTAA
Organism: Picea sitchensis; assembly: GCA_010110895.2. NCBI lineage: Eukaryota > Viridiplantae > Streptophyta > Pinopsida > Pinales > Pinaceae > Picea > Picea sitchensis. The sequence continues at coordinate 45,255 of SNQJ01S0018305.1, read as the reverse complement.
GGACTTTTTTTGTTAGGTTGTGATGAACATTATAATGCTTGATTGAGACATGATATTATGCATTCATTATTATTAATAATATATTAAATTATTTTCTTTGATGATTATTGGAGAATTAGAATATTTGTGATTCATGTTTTGATAAATATTATGATATTCTTTTAGAAAATTAACATAGTACACATGATTCACAGTGAATTAAAAGATGACCTTAAAAACATATATTTTATAGGTATCCACACGAACTTGGGTGAGTGTGGAAAGGGGAAAATTGTCTTGAAACTACTTTTTAAGCTTAAGAAAAAATACTTAGGGTTGATTTTTTTTTATTTTTTACCCATTTTGTGATAAATTAGAAAAAGTGAAGTTTTCCTTATAAGTAAGATGGATTTTTATTAATTGTTTTGAATTATTTTCTTGAAAAAGAGAATTGTTTGTATCTATAAATTGATGAGAGTAGTCATATAATTCTCTAGCATTGTCCAAATAGGTAGATGAAGTTGGGGGTGTACTTGACCAAACTAGGGGTACTAATACCAATTTTTTGAGAATGACAATTGGTTTTTGGGCTATCATGACTCCACAGCTTGAGGTGACAAGAGCTAGAGTAGATTTTGTCCACAATTGTAGACGTTAATTGATAGAATGGAAAAACATAGTCTTTGTAGCTTGAGGTGACAAGAGCTAGAGTGGATTTTGTCCACAATTGTAGACATTAATTGGTAGAATGGAAGGATTTTGTCCACAATTATAAGAATTAATTGGTAGAATGGAAGAATATAGTCCTTGGAGAGAAACCCCACAAATGGATGTGTTGTATATCAAGAGTTAAAGTGGGTGTTCCTACGCACCAAAACCATAAGAGTTATATAGGTCTTATGAGTGATCTTGATGAAGAGTCATCACCTCATTTTAGATGATTGCATTGGTTGGGAGGAGTCAAACCATGGATATGATTCCCTCCTTATTAACAAGTGGTTGTGTAGCTATTTATAATATTATTTGTATTTATACTATTATTTATTTGTTGAAAGAGATTTTGTATTAAATAAAGGAAAAAAAAACATGGTAGATATCATCTTCCCACTCAAATTAAAATTATGTTGGGTATATTTGTTACAAATTGGTATTAGAACTCTTAGTTTTGAGAATGCATTTTGAAGCCAAAAAATTAAGTGGATGCAATCTCAAGAACCCATTAAGCATGAGTGATTTGTATTCAAAGAAGGGTTTTAGACTTAGAGAATTATTCATTTATGGATTTTAGTTATTAAATTTTTATTTTCTTTTTTCTTTTTGTTATTTTCTTACTCCATCTATTGTTGTGTATTTGTTTGTCATATTATTTGGATTAAGATAACCATTTAATTTTGCTTTCACAATAGCATGTAATAGTTCGTTTTGTATTGGATTATTATGATAAGGTTGGATGGATTTTGTAAACTTTTTTATTTAGATTCATTTAATAATAGTGGACATGGATTGACTAAAATATAACATAATTAAAACTTTTAAATAATGTCCAATCTCATTTTACCATTATATATTTTTGTTATTCTAAGGATGAGTCAAGTTGTTCAAAAGTGCCCACCCAACATGCATCAATCAAGTTCTCACGAAATATTATACGAAAGCCTTGGATTTGATTGTATGTTTCCATTCCCTCACCCAACATCCATTTCATATTTGACACCATCCTAATTTCCTTTGATCGCATAGGTGGAAACTTCTTCAATGTGAGAATATGATATCATTGTGGCAATGAAATGGAGTGGCACGGTGCGCATGTGTAGAGAAGACACAGTGGGGGTTTTAAGAGATGAATAAGCGAGGTGACGAACGTGCTGCCAAAGTGGCAGAAGCTTCTCTATCCAAAGACTGCAACCTCTAAATTGGTGAATTATGCCACTCTTCTCTCTGACCTATCCCTCAAACCTTCTATACCACCCTTTGGATGATCCCTAAGTGTAAATATCCATGTAATTGTACTTCACTTATAAACTGGTGCACTGATAGGATAAGTTGTTGGTTTGGTTCTGCGTGCAATAAGTTGTCGCGCAAAAAACTCACACCAAAGGAGTGTGCGTATTTGTAAGTTATATAATGTGAAGTTTAATGTTTTGCATGCACCTGTGTAAGTACACAGGAATTGTGCACTAAAAGTGAAACAACTTAACGTATGTAATGCACACAAGTGATAGTGCGAAAATATGTTGTACTAAGGGAAAAGGCACACAAACCTGGATTCAACACGCAATGGCCTAGTGCACGGGTTTTTGACGACCAGAGAAGTCTTTTGTATATAAGTCATGATGTAACGCACACCTGTGTAAGGGCACGAGGGTGGCACATTGAAAGTAGAGTGGGCGCGGCCCAAAAGTTCTACGCACTGTAGTTTATTGTGTGAGCTTTATGTTTTGAGGCTGGTGAGCCTAGATACAACAGATCAATATTGCGGTACTAAAAATGTAAATGTAATCACAAGAAAATTTAATGAAAATACATCATTGCGGCATAACTACCACGTAAAAGAGTTCAGGGGGATTAAAATCCACTAACTGAGGTTAAGGGGGTTGGGTTAAAGGGGCTTAAATCCAAAAAAGAATATTTTATTAATATTTCTTAAAAATTGTAAAGTTAGGATGTATTATTATATCCTAGGTCCTAAGAAGGGGACAAGTGGATAAAGGTAGTTCTCAACATGACAATTTTCAAGTTGAGAACATGATGTGGACTGAAGATAGTTCTCAACTTGACAGATGTCAAGTTGGGAACATGCAATCAAATGGTTTGGACTTAGTCCATTCTGTCATTCAGTCATCAAGGGGGGAATCATTCGACCATCACGAGTTGTGAGGGAATCGACGGTTCTGTCATGACCAGACTTTTTTGTCATAGAACTATTCAGTGAGTGAACCCGATCATTGTTGTCAATGAGTCTGATAGTTACTGTGACCAATATGTTGAATACTATCGCAGATATATGTATATGGCTTAGCCTGAAGAGCTATATTGAAAAAGTGGGTTGTCAGGCCCGTGGGTTATCAAACCGAAGAGGCGGGTTGTCAGGCCCGTGGGTCATTGGACTAAAGAGGTGGGTTGTTAGGCTTGTGGAAGATTGCATTCTCTCCAGGTGAGAGAATGGCTGGGAATTATTTCCCAAGGTGCCAAACTGCAACGACAAGGTTCTGAGACTTCTTGTATTACCTGTTGTTGAATCCGTGGAAGGGAAGTGGGGTAGCCGAAGGATTGTTGAGCATAGAAGGGGCACACTTCCTGCAGTGGTATAGGCATGTGGGGAATGAGGGAATGTAGGTTGTCAATGTGAATTGGCATCTATGACGAAATTTTTGCAATTGAGTCACCTGTGTACTAGCTACCTGTGACCGAGTTCGTGTAGAGTGAGATACCTTAGCTTGGTTGGGAACCCTTGCCCAAGTGGATTTTAGCCCCAGCTCGGGGATGACCTGTTGTTGAGATTTATGAATAGTGTGGTCTAAGGCTGGGAAGAACGTGGAAGGTTTGCCCGCAGTTGGTGCATGTATTCAAAAGATAAGTGCCAATTATGTGTTAATTATGTTTGCACAATTACTGTCATGAGTTTATGTTGTTTATGTTGTATGTATGATTCTAGTGAATGTATAAAATTCTTTTAAGAATATGCATATAATTATGCATTGCAGAAGGTATATTTATGTTAATTAATGACATAGTTGTAACATAGCAGTTTCAGAGGAAATTATTGATAAGTGGTTACAAAGCAGAGTTTTGTAGCATGAATATGCTACAGATGGTATCAGAGATGATGAAAAAGGAAGTTTTGGTGTGATATTCCTAGCCTAGGTGGATGGGTATGTTACAATATGGTATCAAATCCCAATCTAGAACACTAATCCTGGATGGGCCGAGTTAACATCATGTTGAAGCATCTTTTGAAGAGAATTGAATTCTGAAGTGGTCGAATTTTCAGTTACAATGTGTTCATGATGGAAATTTGAGGCACTTGAGAAGAATTAGATAAAAGCCCCAATTTATACAAGGAAAATTATGGAAAATCAGTTAATTGTTGGGAATGTTGTGTGCACTAAGAAATAATGATGCGTAGAAATATCAAGGTGCACAAGAGTGCACAATAAAATTAGGCAATGCATTGTACGGAATGGTAAGTGGAATTTTTTTTTTCATGAGTGTGTGCGCTAAACATTGTCATTGGGCAGAAGAGAAGAGTGTACAGGTTATGTACACTAAGTTTTGGTACTGGGTCGTGTATACTAGTAGCGTGCGCAAGAAATAAGTGAGTGGTAAAGTGAACTAAGTTGGCATTGTAGAGTGCAGAGTTTGTGGTGCACAAGTAATAATGTGATGCACAAAGATGAGTATTTGAAGTATAACAAAGAGCAATTTGAATCTGAGGATGTGCGTGCAACATTGTAATGTTGGTGCATGCATAACATGAGTATGTTGTGCGTGCATTTTGAATTTTCAAATCGCAAAAAGGGATAATTACTGGCACACAGTGTGAAGATAATAGTACATGTGCACAGTGCATGCACTACATGTTTAGCATTGCATGTGTAAATCCGTGCAAGCTAAATATGAAGTTATAATTGAGAAATAATGCATGCGAGGTCAATTGGGTAGTTAATCTGCCCAAGAAATTAGAGGAGGAATTTTGAGGTTTTATCGAAACAAAATTGTACATCATTTCATGATTTGTTAAGTTGTCTAGCCTAACAAATTTCATTGGCTGCACATTTTGCAGAGTAACAACATTAGATCAGAACATGATCAGTACTAGTTTAGAATCATGGAAAATGTACAGGGAGATTACAATCATGAGGAAGAGATCAAAGGAATGTTTGTCCATATGGATAATGAAGGTACAAATTCCAATGGACATGGTGAAGGTAAGGAAGAAAGCATGAATTTGGTAGAAACCATAAAAAGTTTGCAAAGGGATGTTATGAGTCATAAAGCAAACAATGAGAGGCTTATGAAAGCCAAGGAGCAACAAGAAGACTTCAACATTAAGTTGATGCAGAGATTGGACAAAATAAAGAAGAAGATGGATAAGTAGATTGAGTCATGAAGATCATGAAGTTATAAGTCTCATGATAAGAGGGGAAGATCGGTGCGAAACAGAAGTGTTGGTAGGCAACACCATCAGTCTCCAAGGAATTCCACTAGGAGAGCTTGCAGTTGTTCAAGTCCTGTTAAGAAACCCAAGAGACTGGGGTGGATGGACTACAGGGGGAAATGAACAAAATCAAGCCTCCTAATTTTGATGGTGAACACAAAAAGGATGAGGATGCAGAAACTTGGTTGCTAAATATGAGAAAATATTTGCAGTTGCATAACTACTATTCACTAGTAGAAGGTAGAATTAATATTTATCATCTCAAGGGAAAAGCATCAATGTGGTGGGACCAATATGTGAAAGTACAACATATTGATGAGAAGAAGGTGACTTGGAGAGAATTGAAGAGGTATTTTCAAAGAAAATACTTGACTAAGAGATATTATGACAAGAAAATGAAGGAATTCTTTGAACTCAAGCTTGGGAGTATGACCATAGATGGGTATGAAAGGAGGTTTTTAGAACTGCTGAAATATGTTTCCTTCATCAAGAATGAGAAAGTTAAGATTCAGAGATATTTGAGTGGGATGCCACCATTTATCAGTGACATAGTACAATATGATGATCCCAAAACATTGGAGGAAACTATAAGAAGTGTTAAGTGTCTTTATGATCAACAAAAAGGGAAATCAACTTACTAGAAAGCTCGGGAAGACAAGAAGAAAAGTAAGTTGGAACAGAGGAAGAAGTGGAATAAGCCATCATTATTTAGAAATAACTATGAGGAACAACCAATTTCTAAGGAATCTAGAATGATAGAGCCATTAGGGAAAAGATCAAGGAAACCACCTATTCAATGTTGGGTTTGTGAGGAAGATCATATGTACAGAGATTGCCCTCATAGAAGTGAAAGAGTGAAGATTGTACATAGCGCGCAGCAAGATGAAATAGTGGAGGACATGGGAAGAAGTGTACCTAAGATCTATGAAGACTTGGACAACAAGCAAGCTGAATTTCAATCACATATGATTGAAGTGGAAGGTAAGATCAATAACCAACCCATTACTATTTTGATTGATTCAAGAGCTATTCATAGTTATCAAGATCCTAAGATGGTGGAAAAGTTTCATTTTCTAAGAAAAAATCTTGGAAAGCATTGGATGGTGAAGCTAGATACAAGAGCTAAGAGAAAGATTAATGAGATGGTCAAAGCATGTCCAGTGAACATGAATGGAGTGAACACCAGCACAGATCTGAAAATTATACCATTAGGTTCCTACGATTGCCTAATTAGTATGGATTGGTTAGACCAACACCATGTTGTATTAGATTGTTATGGAAAAGCATTTACTTGCTTGGATGAGGAAGGAAACTTAAGGATAGTACAAGGGATTCCCAGAGTAGTAACCAATAACTGTTAGAGAAATCTCAGCCTCGCAGCTAAAGAAGAGTTACAGAAAAGAGTGTCAAATATTCGCGTCGCAGATGGAAGAGACACCTAAAGACAAGGTGTTATATATTGAAAATTGTGCAGTCCTGAAAGAGTTTGAAGATGTATTTAGGGAGATACCAAGATTTCCACCTAAGAGAGATATTGACTTCTCCATCAATCTAATGCCTGGAGAAACTCCAACATCTAATACTCCTTACAGGATGAGTACACCCGAACTGAAGGAATTGCAAATGTAGCTTGAAGAGCTTCTGAAGAAGGGGTATATACACCCAAGTGTGTCACCTTGGGGTGACCTAGTATTATTTGTGAAGCAAAAAGATGGAACTTTGAGACTTTGCATAGACTTCAAACATTTGAACAAGATTACTGTGAAAAACAAGTATCCTTTACCAATGATAGATGACCTATTTGATCAACTGAAAGATGCAAAAGTATTCTCCAAGATTGATCTCAGGTCAGGTGCCTATCATCAGGTAAGAATTAAAGAAGAATTAATTAGCAAGACTACTTTCAAAACAAGGTATGGCCATTATGAATTCACAGTGGTTCCATTTGTATTAACAAATGCACCAGTTGTCTTCATGTGTCTCATGAATGGTGTATTCAAAAATTACTTGGACAAGTTCATCATTATACTTTTGGNCAAGACTACTTTCAAAACAAGGTATGGCCATTATGAATTCACAGTGGTTCCATTTGTATTAACAAATGCACCAGTTGTCTTCATGTGTCTCATGAATGGTGTATTCAAAAATTACTTGGACAAGTTCATCATTATACTTTTGGATGACATTTTGATATATTCTAAATCTGAAGAAGAGCATGAGTAACACGTGAGAGTGATGTTACAAATATTGAGGGAGCATCAGTTGTATTCTAAGTTGAGCAAGTGCTCATTTTACTAGAAGAAAATCCATTATTTGGGTCATATCATTTTAGAGGAAGGAATTGCAGTAGATACAGAAAATATAAATGCCATAGAAATTTGGCCACCACCAAGAAATGTCTCAGAGGTGAGAGCACTAATGGGTCTTGCATCTTACTACAAGATATTTATTGAAGGATTCTCAAAGATTGCACATCCAATCACTTCTTTATAGAAGAAGGATGTGAAGTTTGAGTGGAAACGAGATTGTGAAAGTAGTTTCCAACATTTGAAGCACCTATTAAAAAGTGCTCCAATACTGAGGATTGTTGATCCAAATGAAGATTCCATAGTATGCACTGATGAATGTAAATGAGGACTAGGTGTAGTCCTTAGTCAAAATGGATATGTGGTGATCAAAATCTGGACCAGGGGTCAAATTTTAGCCCAAAAATCAATGTTCTCA
>SNQJ01S0018305.1:19330-29590 GCA_010110895.2 Picea sitchensis | reverse complement strand
CGATCTTCCTTTTCTCTCAGGGGTCCTGACACTTCTTGATCTTCTTTTCCTCTCAGGGGTCTTGCGACTCTCTGTCTTGCTTGAGTCACTCCCCTTCTCCAATTTCCTTTCTATTCTTTCCAGGCTCTTCAACATATTTAAGTTGAATTCACCTTGCTGATCCCTGACCCTCATGAGCTTTTGGCTATCGGCTCGGTGAGCCTGGGAATCCTTCTGCAATCCTTCAATGATTTTCGTTATATGCCCTTCCTTATCCAATTCTCTTCCGTGCCCATTGGAGTTCGATCCTTCAACTCCCAGGTTGACATTCCTTCCTACCCTTTCGTCCTCTATTTAAGAGGCAATCTGCACCTCTTCCAATTCCATACTCAGCATCGGTTTTCAACTGTCCTGACACTCGTTGAACTCTTCACACACAACGTACAGTCAACCGAATTTTTTCAAGCCTTAAACCCTTAACAAAATCACAATATTCATAAACCAACGTGAGTGAGAGAATGTTTTGACTTCACAAAGTTTTCTGAGCTCTGACGACTCTGCAAATTTCGGGACTTCGGGATTTCTGGCTTCGGGGTTTTGGTCCATGAGGCTCTCACAGTCACTTTCGGGTTTTGGGTCTTCGGTACCCGGGAGTTCATGATGCAGTGACTCCCAACCCCTTGTCACTCCAACTCCCGAATTTTGAAATTCCAATTTACTTTACTCTCCGGGTCCACAGTACAACTTTCGCTCTTAACCACGGTAGTGCATGGCACGTTCAGGAGGGTCCACGTCGCCTTTGGTGATGTCATCGGGTCCCACCATTCTCGCCTATCTTCTCGACTCGTTGGCACGTGGTGCACATCTATGTGTCCACGTCCATTCCAATCGAAAATCCAACGGTTAGACTTTTCTTGGATCTACTGTGCAGATCCTTTCAGTGTTTCGGGGTTTCTGGCATCAGGAGTTCGTGGATCTTCACCTCTCGAACTTCTGTTTGTTTAAATCCTGTTATTACGGTCTATTCTTCCACTTGATCTGACAGTCACTTACGATCTACGGTGTATATTGTTTCAGGATTTAGGGTTTCACTATTTCGCGACTTGCGAAAACAAGGGTTCTTGCCCTTGGGTTTTTCGGGTGCCGAAACACCAACTGGCAGCCATGTTTTCCCCTATGGATAGTCCCAACAAATTCTGGATTTCGTGTATCGTGATTTCCACGTTCCTGTGCAACTCGAAAGGGTTTTTAAACCTTATGCATGTTTTCCAGATCTGACGGTCACAAGGGTTCTCCTTTTCCCCGAATAGATCCTACGGCTCTAACACTTCTGGTGTGGAGTCCTCTCTCCCTGTGGCCAGATGCCACCCCAGCTGCGGCTTCATAACACCGCTACACCTCCTGAGCTTGGTAACATGGTCAAGTAGCTCCTTGACACTCAGGAGTATTCAAAGGTCCGAAATTGGTCCTCCAAACACAATTCCTCCTCAAACCCTCAGTCCAAAGACCACTCAACTGGACCATCTAGGCTCAACGTCAAAACCTTGGCTCTGATACCATTCTGTAATGCCCCTATTCTTTGTTGGGCAGACGCTACTTCGCGGAACAATAATCTCATACTTAATTCTATATATAAGACATGCATTTAAGCAAATGAAACACATTTAAACTCAGAGTAAATATAAGAATTACTGCTATTATAATTAATCAATGGCTTTAACATTAATTCGTATGCACAACATAATACATGATAAATATAAATACACAGACATGAAGAAACATAAATTAAAACAACATCTGGTACTTATCTTTGAAACGGTGGTAATTCCACCAACCACATGCAGGCCTTCCACGAACCTCACAGCCTTAGACCACGCTGCTCATCAATCTCAGTAGTGGGTCACCCCCGAGCTGGGACTAAGCTCCACCCCAAGACAAGGAATCCTAGGCTAGGCTGAGGTTACAGGGAAAAAGCAACACAGAATGACTGGAAGGATTCTTCCCAGGATTCCATCTTACGCCCACTACTCCCGGACTCTCATTCCCCACATGCCTACTCCACCCCAGGAGTATACACCTTCTTTATCACCTAGACAGTCCTTCGGCTGCTAACCTCCCTTGCCTTGGGTTTCAACAACAGGCCGGATTAGGAAGTCTCAGATCCCAAAGCTGGTGCTGGACACTCTCTGGAAGAAACCACTTCCCAACAAACTCTCTCACCTAGAAAGAGTTGCTCACAGGCTTGACAACCTACCTCTTCCAACAACAATCACCTCCCTCACCTGGAGAGAGGTTACACACAGGCTCAACACATACTTACACTGGCCAGTAAGCCATGCGTAGTCCAGCATTGTGTGGCCACAACAACCAACTAGGAAAACAGACACGGGCTTACCAAATAGGCTCCGTAATCACGGGATAGACTCACGATTTTGGTTTCGGGATTGCACCAAGTGTACATAGATCCCACGCACAGGCTCAAACTGCTCAGACAGAGGTTGTACCGACTATCTAAGAATCAACACAGGCTTTTCGACTTTCAGGGATGCACTAGGGTATTGTTGCAGAGGTCAGACGGGGGAATGGAGGAGGAACCCCCATCACGGCTCAATTCAACAGTTTTAACTGCATGCAGTTGGGTTGACACTTGTCACCCATGAAACTGCATGCGTTCCATCAACATGCATTCCTCCCCATTTGGAAGTCACTTGTCATTCCAAAAGAACTTAGGATAAAACATATATTTCACATGGTCTTTTTGGAATAATATTAAAATATTATTCCCAAGGACTTAAGCCCCTAGGCTCAACACTTAGCCCCTCTTCCCACCTTCGAGCCCCTAATCCCTTGCCCACTCTGTGGAATCTTAGTCCCCCATCACGCATTCATCGTGGTCGGTCTGTACACGGCGATGTTTATATTTTTATTAATAATGTGCATAGATACATGTACAAAATCAGGCTCTTGGCCTTCAACACTTAGGCTCTTCGGCCTAATAACACATAACCCCACCAACTTATATAAGCTTGGCTCACCAACCTATAAAACATTTTTACAACTCATTTCATAAACAAGGTTTACAACTGGGCTCGACCTTGGGGACATTACACTTCAAACCACAATGGTTTGTCCTTAGCTCGAATTTCTTACCCATAAGGTAATGCCTCCACATTTGCAATGCATGTACAATCACTGCTAACTCCAAGTCATGTGTAGCATAATTTTTCTCATGCTCTTTTAATTTTCTGGACTCATAGGATACCACATGGTCCTTTTGACTAAGAACTCTACCGAGTCCTTCCTTGCATGCATCGGTGCACACGATAAAATCTTCGTTTGGATCTACAATCTTCAATATTGGTGCACTTGTCAATATTCCCTTCAACTATTGTAAACTCTCTTCACACTTGGAAGTCCATTCAAATTTCACTCCCTTCTTTTGCAAAGAAGTGATTGGACTTGCAATCTTTGAAAAATCTTTTATGGATCTTTGGTAATAACCAGCAAGACCCATGAATGATCTGACCTCTGTCACATTCTTTGGTGTTGGCCATCCTCTAATGGCCTCTATTTTCTCAAGATCAACCTCTATCCCTGCTGCTGATATTATATGCCCCAAGTAGTGAATCTTCTTTTGATAAAAGATGCACTTACATAGCTTAGCATATAATCTGTGCTTTCTTAAAACTTGCAACACCATTCTTAAATGTTGTTCATGTTCCTCTTCTAATTTAGAGTAGACGAGGATATCATCTAAGAACACGATCACAAACTAGTCTAGGTACTCTCTGAACACTCCATTCATCAAACACATAAAGACTGCTGGGGCATTTGATAGCCCAAATGACACCATCGTGAATTCATAATGCCCATTTCTTGTTTTGGATGTTGTCTTGTTGAAGTATTCTTCCTTTATCCTTACTTGATGATAACCTGATCTCAATTCAATCTTGGAAAATATTCTTGCACCTTTCAGCTAATCAAACAAATCATCAATTCTGGGTAAATGATACTTATTCTTGATGGTAACCTTATTAAATAGCCTGGAATCAATACACAGCCTTGAGGTTCCATCCTTCTTCTTCACCAAAAGAACTAGGGCTCCCCAAGGTGACACACTTGGGGTGTATATAACCCTTCTTCAAAAGTTCTTCAAGCTGCATCTGCAACTCTTTTAGCTCTGGTGTACCCATTATGTATGGTGTTTTGAACACTAGTGCAACTCCTGGTACTAAATCAATAGAGAAATCAATGTCTCTCTTGGGTGGCAATCTTGGAATTTCTCTAAAAACATCTTCAAAATCTCTCAAGACCAGATGGTCTTCAATGATTTCCACTTTATCTTTGGCTTCCCCCTCCATATGGGATGCAAACATTTGACATCCTTTCCCGAAGATCTTCTTCAACTGCATAGCTGAAATCTCTCTAACAACTACAACTCTTGGAATGCCTTGCTTCCCTTCCTCATCAAGATATGTGATTGTCTTTTTGTAACAGTCTAGGACAACATGATATTTTTCCAACCAATCCATGTCAATTAGACATTCATATGAACCCAGTGGTATGATGTTTACATCTACCTTCATGTTGAGTCCATTTATGTTTATTTTCCAATCTTTAACCAACTCATTGATCTTTCTCTTAGCCCCCGTGGCTAACTGGATTTATTATGATTACTTCTTTGCAAGTGAAATCTTTCAACAATGTTATCATTTATGTAACTATGGATAGCTCCGGAATCAATTAAAAATTTTAAGGGTTGGTTATCAATCTTACCTTCCACTTCGATCATGGGGGATTGATATTATGCCTGCTTGTTGTCCAAGGCTGCATAAATCCTTGGCATGATTTCTCCCATGTTTTCCACTATCTCAACCCCCTGAATGTTGTGGAAAATCCTCATTCTTTCTCCTTTGTGAGGGCAGTCCCTATATAAGTGATTTCCCTCACATCCCCAACATTGGACAGGTTGTTGCCTTGGCATTTTCCCAAATGAATTTGCATTCTTTTGCTCATTTTGGGTTGCATGGCATTGCTGATTTGCTTGGGGGTTATTTATGAAAAAAGGTGGTTTAAAACCTTTCTGCCTTTGATCCTTTTTCCCTTTCATCTTATCATTCCAAGCCATTTGGAAAACTGGCCTTCCTTTTCTTTGCTCATAAAGGTTCCTTTCTCTCCTTATGGTTTCCTCCAAGGTCCCGGGGTTATCATATTGAATCTTGTCACTATAGAAGGAGGGTAATCCACTTAGAAACCTTTGGATTTTAACCTTCTCATCCTTGATGAAGTCAACATACTTCAACAATTCAAAGAATCACTTCTCATATTCCTCCATTGTCATCGTTCCTAACTTGAGTTCAAAGAACTCTTTCATCTTACTCTCATATTAATGCTTGGACACATATTTCTCTTGGAAAAATCCTTTGAACTATGTCCATGAGATCCTTTTCTCATCGAGGTTGTTGGCTTGCTTAAGTTGATCCCACCACATGGATGCCTTCCCTTGCAAGTGGTAGGTGGAAATTCTAGCTTCTACCCAGGATGGGTAATCATGCAACTGGAAATATTTCTTCATTTCCAAAAGCCAAGCCTCTGTCTCTTCTCCTTTCCTATGCTCACCATTGAAATTAGGTGACTTGATTTTCCTCAGTTCACCTTGCAATATGTTTGCCTCAAGCTTTCTTCTTTTCTTCCAAACATGAGACACACTTGGGCTGCTCCATGGCCCTAAGATTACATGAGTTATTCTAGTAGAATGCCTTGGAAATGATGGCACCTGCTCATGCTTCTTGACTGCCTATCATTTCCATGATCATCTCTTTTTCTACGGGATCTAGATGTTGATACTTGTCTAGCACTAGTCGCTTTCTTGGTGCTAGAACCTTTGCTGACTTGTTTATGAAACATGTTCAAGATTTGAAGTATCTCTTCCTGATCCTTCATAATCCTTTCATTATCAGCCCTATAGCTCTGCACTTCCCTATGCAGACTTCTCATAGTGACAGGTTCTTGCCTATGTCTTCTTCCATTTGACTCTGTCTGAGCATTCCCCATGTTGACATGGAGACCTCTGAACTCTTCCTCATGGATGTAAGATACCTGAGCATCTTCCATGACTCCAATCCTCATATAAAAACTAATGTTTCTTTCTATGCCTCTAATTCTGCAAGATATGTGCATATAATAATTATTGTTAGAAATATGCACAACATAAAACATCTCATCATATATAATAGAGGTTATTTATCCATCAATTTATGAAGGATGTATTGCACCAATTCAATTTTGTTATTTTCTTGATGCATTCCTCCTCGAAACAACTTCCCAACGACTGAAACCTTGCCCAAAATTGATGTCTTGTTTGAAAGTTATAGCCTTTCGAAGCTTTTCAAGGTGTCTTTGGCCAATGGCCATCCCTTTTCCACGTGGCATCCACGTAGCTTCACCTCTCTCACGCCATCTGACATGGCACGATCGTCACCTGGGTCATCATCATCTAACGATGACATGGTTTCTGGTTGCAAGGAACATCTCCTGTCTTTGTGAGTACCAGGCCTTTGGCCCCTTCAATATTCTTGTAGAGGTATACAAACTTCCTTGAAGTTTCGAAGTCCGAAGGACTCTTTCCACTTACGAATCTATGGTGGATATTCTATCCACCCTTGGATCTGATGGCTGAGGTTTGTCCACACTTAACACAAGGTTTAGACTTGGCAAGTGGGGTCCCACACTTAATTCATGACAAATCCCACGATACCATGTGGAACCATCCAGGCGCACCACATCATCATGACATACGTGCCCTATCAAACCGAGGTTGGATACCACACCAGGATATCGACACTTCAACACTTAACACACCATCCTATAACTATGAATATCCCGGAGTCTCGAAGTTCCGAAGTTCCAGAATTCCTCGCCACGTACTTCGACCTTCGGTGCTTCGACATTTAACGCATCTTCCTATATATGCGAATCTCTAGGAGTCCTGGAGTTATGAAGTTCCATAATTCCTTGCCATGTACTCCAGCCTTCAATGTTTAACACATCTTCTTATATCTACAAATTTCCCGGAGCAAGACTTTGATAAAGTACTTACGTTGTCCTCCCACTAGTTGATCGAATGATTAAGAAAAGATCCCAATGGATCCTCGATCTACGGTCCAAATTGATCCCGAATCCCTCCCCTCGATTTGACGATTAATAATACCACTTACTCTTTCCTTACACTATGCCCTATCTAACAGTTGAGAGAGATCCCGAAGGATCGCTAGATCAACGACTTGTGTCACTTCGTGATTTCAACATTTGGTGATTCCAACCATTCCAAACTATTTCGCGCCCGTAGTGGGTCAACATTGAATGAATGTAACTCAGATTTGATGGTCAAGAAGGGTCCCAAAGGATCCTTAGATTGATTGCTTGCATTACTTCACAACTTTGCATCCCTTACAGGTCTTAACCCATTTAAGTCCTGAAGGTTTACTTACCAGAAAGGTCATAATGTAGGGATGACCGCTTACTATCGGTCAACATTATTGCTTACCCTGTCCTTCCACTAGGATTGATCTAACGATTAAGTAGGGTCCCGAAGATCCTTAGATCAACGACCTATGTTACTTCGCGGCTTCGACATTTGGGAGTTCCATCTATTTAACACCTTTTTACTCCCAGAGTTAGTCAACGTCGAATTTGACCGTAATGTTTACCCAACGGTTAGGAAGGATCCCAAAGATCCTTAGATCTATGGCTTGCATTACTTTGAGGTCGAAAAGTTGATTAGGATTTGTTGATATGGTGGATCCCATGATAACTAATAATAAACCACTAGTTGTCGGTCAAACTCTCTGGTAACCGTTTCGACCAGTTGCCTTCGGTGAGATTTGGATGTTATAAATTTCTAACATCCTAGAGCTCCGGACCTGCGAAGTCCCGAAGCTTAGAAGGCTCAACTCCCTTTTTAGCGTAGCGCAGGGTTCCGAGACCCTGGTCATATGGAAATTTGACAAGCCCAAGGGGGCTATAGTCTTAAATCTTATCTGAGATTTGGTTAAGTCCGGGGATTCGAGCCTGAGGTCACTTGGACAAGAAAAAGGTTTGGATCCCTTTTATGATCCCTGATTTAATCTTAGTCATTGATCCCATCAACCTTTCAAACCGTTCGAAGTCATTAAAACTTGGATTTCACTCACGGAATTGGGAATTTCTCTCTAAAATCTCATTCCCCCTCCCAAATCAGTCACAGAAAAAATCTACAAGAGAGAATTTCACGAATTCACAACTATCTTGGCCCATACAAGCCTGATGTTCAAACTAGGAGCTCTGATACCATAATGTAACGTCCCCCAACCCATCTGAGTGACATTACAGTGCATAATACTCTTAAAAATGAAATTTACGGCCAAATAATTTAATTCATTTATTGTTAGACAATTTTCTGTAGCTTTCAGCTACAAATTACAACAGATTTAGCTACTGTGTATAACCACAAAATCTAAGAATCTACAACATGTTATTAATCAACATGAAATGTGGTTAAGAAACTCATTACAACAACACATAAATCAATACCAAAAACACAGAGTTCATGCACAACAATTAAACACATAATTTAACACAACAACAAGATAAAACACTTATCTTTTCACAATAGTTGTGCAACCAGCTGCTTGGGACAGACATTCCACCCAACCATAGAATGATATTCCAAATCTCAACAATCAATCACCCTCGAGCTGAGGCTAGCAATCCACAAAAGAGGGCAGTCTCTTACAGTCCACTCACAGCTCATAAAACTCTCAACCCAACTGATATTCTCCTACAACTATCCTGATTTTCCACCAAATCTCTTCCTCTTAACTTGTCCAACCCAAGGAAAGTACCCCTTCACTAATATCAGTCCCTCAGACATCCTATTTGTTTAGCAACGTCTCTCTGGGATAGGAAGCTAGGAACCTCTCGACTAGGAACTCAAGGGAAATTGCGGTTAGGAAAACTATCAGCAAACAAACAACAACCACTTGTTGTTTTAGTGCAACTCTCACAAGAGTTCATTCTTCAGGCCTGACAACCTGGCTCTTCAATTTTCCATCTCCAATTCGCTCCAAATATTCTCCAGCTTGCTCTAGAATTCTCCCTCCATGGATGCATCAACTTCAAGCGTAGTTTCTTTCTCTCTCCTTACTTCCCATGCACAAACTTGACTAACTAAAATCTATTGTCCCAACCCATACAAATTTCCTCTCTTTGGCTTGCCTTTCTTGAATCACACTCTTCCCTAAGTTGATTGTACTCAACCCCCATGTGCCCAATAACTTTGGGATTTGACCACTCACACCCACCCTCTTACATGTATTCAATAATTGTCTTTGGAAACACTCAATAAAAAATGTGAAGGTTCATATACAAATAACAATCTTAGGAAAATGGATTAAATCAATATACATGGGTATTTCCCCCTTGGACCCCTCTTGGCCTTTATCCTAGACACTCCCCTCTCTTGTGGATTAATTCAGCCCCCATATTTTTCCCATGTCCCCTTAGTGGCTGGCATCACATTTTATTATTAAAACATTGAAATACAATTCACATATTACATCGCTTTGGCTGTAGCCACACATTATATCTACATAAGCATTAATTAAACTGGGGATTATAGTAGGGATGTTACAATTACAATTGATTTCATTACAAAGATGCTTAGTGTTGATATTATGGTAGCTGGGGGAGGTATTTCCCGCCATGTGTAAACCTGACGAGAATAGAATATTCCAGGAAGCGAGAAGAAACCCTAATGAGTTGGCTAATAACCCTAGAAGACATGTCGACTCAAGAGGATAATTTGCATTAGGTTATTAGCCTCCAAGAGAAGAAGTCGGCCAGAAGAAATAATATGTACTGAACAGATAGATACCCAGAATGAGAATTCGACCAGGCAGTGATCCAGGTGGATATCGGTGGCCACCCACCTTTTCCAACTGGCTTTCTGGCAATTTTGGCAATTTACCATTTTTAGCAGGTTTTAACTTCCAGGGCCATTTTGAGGGCTTAAATGAAGGTTTTTCCAGATCGAGGTTCTCAGTGATAACTAAAGGCATAATTGAGCCCCCAAAATGAATCTCCTTGACTATACCTTTCCAACGAGCTATCACACGCCTAAAACAGAGATTGTATGCAAAAGTTACGACCCTGGGAAGTTGATGTACTCACTTACCCAAACGGGGCCCACATGACTTTTGGCGCTTCATCTCCTAGGGTTAGGTTTTTGGATGCCTAGGACTT
>SNQJ01S0018304.1:215209-230484 GCA_010110895.2 Picea sitchensis | reverse complement strand
CTAAAGCAAGATCCAAGGTAGTGGTATTTGATATTTCATAGGTTTATGATAGAACAAGGTTATAATAAATGTCATTCTGATCATTGTGTTTATTTTAAAAAGCTAGAAAATGGAAGCTATATTATCTTGCTATTGTATGTAGATGACATGCTTGTTGTAGGGTCTAATATGCATGATATAAATGTGCTCAAGAATAAATTAGCTAATTCATTTGTGATGAAGGATTTGGGTGCTGCAAAGAAAATCCTTGGTATGAGAATAACAAGAGAGGAAAAACGCAAATTGACATTGTCTCAGGGTGAGTACATAGAGAAGGTGTTAGAGAGGTTTAGAATGCAGAATGCAAAATGAGTTAGTACACCTGTGTCCAACCATTTCAAATTAACTAAGGAAATGTGTCCCAAGATACATGATGAGATCGAATACATGTCCAGGGTCCCTTATTTATCATCAATTGACAACTTGATGTATGCGATGGTTTGACAAGACCAGATATTGCACATGTAGTGGGAGTTGTGAGTAGGTATATGAACAATCCAGGTAAAGAACCTTGGGAGGAAGTAAAGTGGATCCTCGGGTATTTGAGAGGTACTGCTACTCATGCATTATGTTTTGTAGGTTCAGACATTGTTCTACAGGGATATCTTTATTCAGATATGGCAGGTGATAAAGATAGTTGAAGGAGCACCATAGGTTATGTTTTTACTATAGGGGGAACAATAGTAATTTGAATTTTGAAATTGAAAAAGGTTGTTGCACTTTCAACAACAGAGGCAGAGTATGTTGCTGCTACAAAGGCTAGTAAAGAGATTATTTGGTTACAAAGGTTTATGGAGGATTTGGGAAAGAAGTAAGATAATAACACGTTGTACAATCACAACGAGAGTGCCATTCATCTTGCAAAGAACTCAAACTTCCATTCAAAGACTAAGCATATATAGCCGAGGTACCATTTCATACGATCTATTTTGGAAGATGGATATTTGAAGTTGGAAAAGATACACACTAGAGAGAATCCTGCAAGCATGTTAACAAAGGGAGTAACTAGGGAGAAACTGAGTTTCTGCTCAGTTTCAGTTGGTCTTCAAGCATGAAGAGGAAGATGATAATTTTTTCAGGTCCAAGAAGGATCATAGTCCAACATATACAATAGCGGTGGAGTTTTTGAGATTAGTATCCAAGTGGTAGATTGTTGGTTGTGGAGCCTAATTATATTCTTGATTCAGAGGTCTTTGTTTTCAGTCATTTTTATACCCCATGAAGACTTTACACCCTGGAAGAATGTACACTCCTCCACGCATGGGAGTGTAGGGGGGGATTTCCCCTCCTGCAGGGTCCCGGGGGGGCATCCCCCCAGTTGGGGGGTCCAGGGGAAAGCAAGCCCCCGATGGGGGTTTGGGGGACAGTTTTCCCTGATGGGGTTTCGAGGGATAAGCCCCTAAAGGAAAAATTTCCTTATAAATGTATATTGTAATTTCATAGTAAATTTGGACCATTCATTATAAGGTCGCATATATGATGGTAGAAGTTATGTTAGGGTTTTTTTCCCTAGAAGGAAACTCTATTTTATGAGGGAAATGTATTGCGGCTATGTATCATTGTGAATATTGTATTATGAGTGAGGAGACTATGAGAGAAAGAAGAGGAAGTTACAATGGATGTGTTGTAGGTTGTATCCCTTCATTTGCTAGATAATAAAAAGGAAGGACCTAAAAATTTCTCTGGTGGACGTAGGCCACACTGGGTGAACCACTTATATCCGTGTCTCTATTTATTGTGTATCTTCTGTGTTTTATTTCTGTATTTGTTTTTATTTTATTGTTCCACGATCCTGTTTTACTAACACTTTAGTTCAACAAGTAGTTTGAGCAATGGGCAGTTGCATGGTGATTATAACAATGGAATTGAAAAGTGGTTGGAGTAAAAAATGGATTGATGTGCTAATATAAGTAATAGAATTTGGAGGACAACAATGTTCTTGGATATGTTTCCAAGGATGACAACAATTTTAAGTGGAGAAGGATGTAAGGTCCTTGTCTTGGATTTTCCAATGGGTGCCCCTACCCATATGTTAATATAGTTATTAGAATCATTGGTTGGCTATGCTAGCAAGTTGCAAGTGTGGAAAATCATTCCTTGGGAAGTCTTGCATGAATTAAAGGCACGCTTGAGTGTTGGGGAGCTTGGAATTTTTTTTTTCTAAGTATGGAAATTATATGAGTTTTGTCACTAGGGTTTTCTTATAGAAGCCACATGATGGTTTGGATGATGGATGTGATATTCCTTGGTTGATGGGAGTGTTGAGTGGTAGTGCCTTGGTTTATGAGTGCAACACCTTAGCCGATGGGCATGAATTCCTAGTTCAGTTGGGGGTGCATCACAAAGTCAAACATACATCATCTCAGTGTAATGTGAAGCATAATAGATTGCAAGAGTGACCCAAAAATTATATTAGAATGGTTGTAATCATGGAGTGTAGGATAATTGGGATACCTTGGGAAGTAGTGCACAATCTATTTTTGATGTGGACCCAATGGGTTTATCATTCCAATACTTAGTACATGTAGTGGATTTTATTTCACATTTGGGTCCACTTAGGCATGGGGCTCAATGAAAGGCATATTAAAGAAGGAAATGCCATGGAACCTCCCACTTATAAAAGAGGACACAAGAATGTGCAAATTAATTCTTTCACATAAGGATTCATCATTCATCATTAGTGGACAATGAGTTCTAAGGTGATAAGCCTGGGTTTTAACACATTCAATGACTTGGACAATAGTTGAATCTTGGGAAATCTCCATGGAGGACTTAGAAAACTTGGAAAGTCACTATGGCATGGTAGATCCAAACTAATAATATTGCATGTGAGGAAAGGGATCTGCGAGAGGTAGACCCAAAAATGTTTCAAGGGATAGACTATGCAAGTATTGTGGCAATAGGTAATTTGTACATTTATAAAACAATATGTGGGCAATGGTTAGACTCCATTGTTGTGTTATTGTAATATTCGTCATATTAATAATTTAAGGCATCCACCTTGGGAGCCACCCATACTTATGGGTTGTGTTCTATTTACTTGTTGAATTTTATTTATCCTTGCATTTATGAATATTAGCTAAGTGTTAAAGTACTATTGGGATTATTTAAGGCCATGGTTGGACATGTGCCTAATTATTAGAGAAATTGGTCACAAAAATTAGTTGCAAATATAACAAGTTGTATCTTATTTTTGGTTGTGGAGCCTAATTATCTTCCTAATTCAGAGGTTTGTTTCAGTCGTGATTTGATCCCATTTATTGATGGGGGGGCTTCCCCCCCCACTATTGTCGGCAGGGGGGTCCAGGGAGGCGATGAAATTTTGGGGAAAATTGCCTTGTAAAATATTGGGATTGTGTAGTCAATCTGGACCGTTCATTAGAAGGTCGTAGATCTAACGGTAGAAGTTATGTTAGGGATTTTTTCCCTAGAAGGAAACCCTCTTTTATGTATGAGGGAATTGTATTGCAGCGACGAGTGATAGCAAGTATTGTATTATGAGAGAGGAGACTGTGAGAGAAAGAAGAGGAAGTTACAACGGGTGTGTTGTAGGTTGTATCCCTTCATTTGCTGGATAATAATAAAGGAAGGACCTGGAAATTTCTCTGGTGGACATATCCCACACTGGGTGAACCATGTATATCTGTGTCTCTATTGCATTATGTATCTTATGTGTTTTATTTCCACATTTGTTTTATTTTATTGTTCCGTGATCCTGTTTTTCTAACACTTATGATATAGTTATGGAAAATACCCTCAATGAAGAGGTGCATTCTGGTTGTAGTATGTGTAGTTTGTTTAATCCTTTGTGGCTGAGGGAAGGCATTGCCACACAACCTAGGGTGTGGAAAGTGAAAAAATTCGGGTTGGACCTCCAGGTCCATGGCAAGTGTGCTCTTGATTGGAGAAAACCAAGGAAATAACATGTACTTGATAGGCTCTTAAGGGATTTTGAACCTATATTGTATATTAAATAAGTTCTAGTGTGTATGTGTGTGTGTGTGGAACATATTTGAAGAGATGGAAAAATTAAGAAGAATTGTCGCAACTTCATGAAAACAAGTCACGTTCTCTTTTCAAGAGGTTTATAAACATACAATGGTTTAATTAGTGAGTTTCACAACAATTATGAAGTATTGATATATTTGAATGTACAAATGGCTTTATAATATGGAATGAAATTTTTTGTTTCTAAAAATAGAGTGATTTTGATAGAGAGGTTAAATGATGTTGTACCACATAAATATTTTACTAAGATAAAGACAATTGCACATAAGAGTAATAAAATATATTCAAAGAAATGTTTCATTTCAAGTATTCAAGGTAGAGAAATGTGGATGAAGGAAACCAACAATCAATTGTAGTTCGACATCGACAAAATATTGTTTCCCATTGTTGTCCATGTAACTACGGTTGAATTATATTAATCATTATCTAACACTGCATTTTCAAAGCCATTGTTTTCAATCATGTGGTTACCTATCTTGGATAATACATTAATCTCACTTTTGATTTTTGTTTTTAATGTGTTTTTCAATATAAGTATGAAAATTTTGAGCCACATTGTAAAGCGGATATGTCAGTTGAGCTCCCAATGCAATTGCTACTAGTTACGATACAAACATCCCCCTTAGTGTGATTTAATTGTTACTTATACTTTGTTTATGTGATATTTAAAACTTTACCTCTAAAATGTTGCATGCTTGTATGAAACTTCAAATTCAACTTAGAAAACCAGTTCCAACACAATTAATTTCAACTGAAAGAAGGCTATGAATTTGAATACCATATGTAAAAAACATATTCCCACACATAATGATCATCAAATTCAATGCATAATGAATGTATATTAAAATAAACATATGAACCGTTGAATACTATCTATAGAAAAGTCTCCATTACTAGATGTTATCACCTAAATTTCCCTCGCAAATCTATTTAGGTGATTACTAGGAAACATCATTAATACAACACAACAAAGCCTACTTCATGGAAATTATACAACACCTCAAAATGATTTGTAAAAACCTTAATGAAGTGGGTTTTTATACAATTTTGTGACCTACCTTCACTAAAAATCATGTGACTTGCGTGGTATTTCCTTCAAAACCCATGCAAGTCTGCTCGCACACTTAAAAATGGCTTGCTCAACAAAGTTAATGAGTGTGTTCTAGCACAAGGACACCTAGACTAGTGTATAGGAGAAATTTGAGCTCATGAGGAGTACCTGTAGATTTTAACCTTGTACAATATTTTATTGCAAACATATTTTCAATAAAATAACATAAAAGATACAATGGAAAATACACACATTACATAGAGATTTTTCCCCTAGAAACCCAAACCAGGAAAAACCAACATATTCTCTATTCATTCATAGTGATACATTGTTTAAAATACAACATACATATAGGATCCAACGACATCCAAAACCCTAACACAATGACCTGGATGATTCAAAAACCCTAATTCCTTAACCAGAAATAGAAAACCATCGGTAAAACCATGTGCTGAAAAACCGCCCAACAATGGACACAAAAATCAAGCCAACACGAAAAATGAGGAAAAAATGTGACATGTTTCTCGAGGAAAACAAAATTTCTTAGGGGCACTACACCCGAACCCCTACAAAGGGGGTCTATCACCCCCCTTCGTGCCCAGTGCAACGTAGCGTACACTAGAGCTAGTCATGCAAAGAATATAACACATACCCAACATTCTCCCACTTTTTGTTTTCTTTGCATACAAGGGGTTACAGGGTTACATAGTCAACAATCCAGGGAAACAATGCCTATGGATCCTCTACACAAATAGAACTTCTCAATGATCACATATTTTGTTAATGAATCTGCAACATTCTTCAAAGTGTCCACCTTCATCAACAACACTTTCTTTCCTTCAACCACGTCTCTCACAAAGTGATATTGAATATCAATATGATTTGTCTTTGAATGAAAAGTTGGTTTCTTTGCCAGAAAAATTGCACTCTGAATGTCACAATCTATCCTTACAACTTGTTGTACCAACCCAATACTTGAACACAATCTTTGTAACCATATCGCTTCCTTACTTGCATGAGTGTCTTCCATGTATTCAACTTCTATAGTTGAAAGTGCCACTACAACCCGTCTTTTTCTCATCCAACCGATTGCTCCTCCAAACAGGTTAAACACATGGCCTCTTGTAGATATCCTATGATCCAGATCTCCATCCCAGTCTACATCCACAAATCCATGTATGTCCAACACTCTGTCCAATTTTGGTCTTCATTGGTAGCACAATCCATAGCTAGTAGTGCCACACAAATGCATAAAAACCCTTTTTAGTATTGTCCAATGTTCCTTCCCTGGTTTTGACATATACTTGCTCAAAACTCCCACTACATGTGCAATGTTCGATCTAGTATAGACCATTGCATACATCAAACTACCAACTACACTCGCATATGGAACACAAGGCATGTCCTCCTCCTCTTCCTGTCTATTGGGACACTGATCCACACATAAGTTTACACCAACATGAATAGGGACCTTGACTGGCTTACATTCCTACACATTAAACCTCAACAATATTGTCTCGACATCATTTCTCTTATTTAACCATAGTTTCCTCTTTTTTCGATCTCTTTTAATTTCCATTCCCAAAATGAAATTTGAAGCACCAAGATCCTTCATGTCAAATTTAGAGGACAACTGAGTTTTCACATCCTGGATAATCTCCTTATTGTTTCCTATCAATCACATGTGACTTACATACAAGACCAAATAAATCAAATGATTTCCAATTAATTTAAAATACACACAATGATCCTCTTTGCTTCTTGTGAAGCCAAGTCCCAGCATATAAGTATAAATTTTTGATACCACATCCTTGGTGATTGTTTCAAACCATACATGGACTTTTTCAGCTTGCATACTAGCTCCTTTCCCTTCACAACAAAGCCTTTTGGCTGCTTGTTGGCTTTCAACCCTTTTTTGGTCTTTGTCTTGTCTATTTAGGCTTATTCATGGGTTATTATGATCCTACCTTACTATCATAGATTGACCCTGGTTCAAATTTGATGAGCTCCCAACAAAATCCCTCTAAAACTATCGGCCCCTCTAGAAGACCAAAAGGCAATGCAACACACAGGGTGTACTGCACAATATCACCCAAAGATAGCTCTATGGATGGCTGCAATACTCAGGTGTTTGCAACCTAGGAATGAGTGGAGATCTGTGGTTATACCTTATAATATTTATTTATTAAGTCTTGATAACAGTCATTCTATTCATGCATGTGAAATACCAGATCTAACTAGTTAATTCATTCATCTAACATTCACCATTTAACAACAATAAAGACACATACATTCATTCACATAACATAGGTTTTACCGTGGTTCACCCCCTCCTAGGATACGTCCACAAAGATATGGCTCTCAAGCTCTTTATTATGGTTCAATAATACGTCGTGTCATGCGTGTTTACAATATTAGATCTTACTCTCTTCAACAAGCTCCTCGATCCTTGTGAGGCTGACTTGATCGCACCAGGCTCCTCAGCCTATGATCTAACCCTCGGGATTGAGTCTCTCACTACTTCCCTATCTCACTAGCTTACCAACTCGTACACTTCTTACAACTCTCTCTTCCTCGGTCGACTCCCCCTTTCTCCACTATCTCTCTCGGGCCTCTCTTCTTCTAAGTACTACATATTTATATTCTTGGCTCACCAACCATTACAATACATTACAAAAACCCTAACCCTAGTGTTGTTAGGTCTTCCTTGCATGCACACCTCGCCTACTTCCCTTACACGTGCTTCTTTTCCTTCCAGCTATCCTTTTCTCCTTACATGCTTCTCTTCCAAAAATAGCCTTTTCTTCTGACTAGGCCTATATTCAACACGACCCCAACAATGACATGTGGATCGTCTTGAGCCACCTAAACTTTGTGCACTTATTGAATAGCTCTTGCGAGAGTCTGGAACTTCTCTGAGAGTTCCTTTGCTTGTGTCTGAGCCCATGCAGTCTTTTTTCTGAGTGCGTTCAATACTTGGTTGTAATCTCCTCACTGATCATCTATGCGCACTCTACCTGAGTTTGTGCCATGTTCTTATTTTCCTCTTCTTCCTGTGCAATGATCTACACTGCTAGCTCTTGGAGAAGTTCCATTTGAGCTTGTTGATCCTTCTTATATGTCTGCGCAACTATGATTTCTACTTGTAGCTTTTTCATATCCTGTACTCCTTTGAGGCACTCCGTGAACTACATTGTCTTCTTCCTCTACTTGAGGTCCTGGATAAATGCGCTTATCTTTTCCTCTTCCTGGTCCCACTGATGGACCTGTTGATCCTCCTCCATCTTTGTCCATAGATGTGCTACTTTTTCAAACAAGTCGGAAGCTACAGTGACTTGTCATTCCATTTCCTCCATCTACCCGGCTGCTTCTTGCTTCCTTTGCTCCTTCACCTCCAAGGAAGTGGTGGGGATGATTTGTTCCTGGAGGTGCTCGATCTCCTACTTGTATTGATCGATTTTTTGCACAATATGATCAATTTTCTATGTCATCGTGGGATATGTTGTCTACGCGCTATTCAGAATCCTGTCATAGGCTACACCCAATCCCTGGTCTCGAGATTGACCTGATTGAGCCTATCCACATGATCTTTCTCGTCCTTGGTCTCAAGCTTGACCTACTCGAGCACGAAATCCAACTCTTCTCTGCTATCCTTCACCTGTTGCAGTTTTTTTGTGTCTGTGCATGCGTACAATTGTACCTCCTGTGCAACGTTGACTTGAAGTTTATATAATTCCTTGGTTGGTATCCACCTCATTACCAACTCTACTTGTGCTAGATCTTTCAAGGCTGTCTAGCCCACAATTTCATCCATGTGCAACATGCTGGGTGTAACGTGAAAATTTGATCTCACCTGTGCTATCATCTGGATCGTATATTGCTTGCTTGATCCAGCCTTGTCTCCTTTATGTGATGCTACAGAGGCATAATCTATTCCTCTTCCCTCCCTCTTCGTTTCTCTGATCTTCTCTAGGAGCTGCCTCATGTCGACCAACTCTTCCTAGATTCTATCCCTTTGGTGCTGGGCATCATCAAAATCCTCCATTGTTCGGTCCTGGACCATTTGGGCCATGAGGTCCGCGTCATCCTCAATGATTGTATATTATGGTGGTGTTTTATGCACCTTAGATTTATTGTGTGCACCCCCCATGTGTATGATTGGCCTCTTGGTCTATCCTTGCTTCTATTGAGTAGCACTTGATGTTGTCCCCTGTGTTGTCTTAGTCTATTTTTCCTGTTCCTGCGGTGCTTGGGTGTTGTTCTTCTTACCCGCATGGGCACCTTTCTTGGGCATACCCCCTTTCTTCTATTGTGACAACTTTTGTCCTGGGTTTGGCTTCTTGGGATCCATTTTGTCTCCTCCAGGTGTCTGTTCTTTCCCTGCCTTAGCCTCCTTATCCATGGACATCTCTTGATACAGGACTAGAACTCTCCAGTCATCTTGCCAATCCTTGATGGCCATCTCTACATCCTCTTCCTTGACGTAGTACCATAGTTGTAGCCATTCCTTCTTAGGATCCTTTCATGCTTGGATCCATACTGCATGCATGGTCACTTTAAATTTGGCTATGCCCTGATAATGCACGACCACTTCTGGCGTAACCCGCCAAGTGTTGGTAATGCTTTCCTACAGATCGTTGTAATACTCTGCGAACATGCCTGCATTTTCACTTTTGTTTTTGGGGTCTGAAGTGCTTCTCAATGATAGGTATCGCATTGCATGGAAACAAGTGGATCTCTCGGCAAAGTATGTATACTTAGGCTCCCTCCATCCGACCAAGGTGATCAAGATGAGTAGCCAGGAATAGTAAAATTTTGTCCCCAGTTTCTGCGCGTCCTTGCAATCTTCAAGGAACAAATTTAACAAGTATGTGGCCCAACTAAGTATAGTGGCCTCTGCACATTGTGTTGCAACTGCTACGACTCCAGAAGGGACTTCCTCCTTGCAACAATTCCTGAGAAGCTTGCACGCCATGAGTTTTGTAGCCATCCTTGTCGCTGTGTCACTGATGTCCTTAATTATTATTCTGCGCGACCCTCTTTCTATACCATACGCCTTCTTCATTTCCTTGGCCAGTGCCTTCTCCTTCATTTTTTCATCGAGGAACTCCGCGAGTGTCTCCCCCTGGGATGGAAGCCCTGTAATATACGCAGTGAGCTCTACATCTATTGAGATTGACTCTTCCACCCATATGTATCCTCCTTGGTTAACCGCCATCAGTTGCTTAACGCAGTTGTTTACGTCACGAACCCTTCCAAAGTGCGGGATCTCCAACAGGATTAGAATCCCGGTGTTGGCCAGTCTAGATACCCACTATTTTGGTTGGTTAATTGGTTTACCAAAGTTTTCTATACCCAAAATATCTAGGTAAACTTGCTTTGCAAACTCCAGAAAATTATCCATGTCAGTCACATCGTGATTTGAATACCGTATTTTTTCCATGTGGCCTAACAGGTTAGCCGTGACACACACCCCTTCCGGAATGCATGGTAATACTATGGATATTATAGCTTGCCTGCGCGGTGATATTGCTACTAGTTGCTTTCCCTTCCACAATGGTGGATGACTCAAGGTTCTAGCCTCCATTGTTCTCTCCTCTATATACACCTCTGGCCAGCCAGTGACATCTTCTACTATGCTCTCTTGTGGCTTCTCCAGCGCTGTTGTGTGTGACCTTTATGGTGCAGTCATTTCTGTCTAGTTTGGGACCATTCCATTAACCCTCAGGGCTTCTTCAAGGTTTTCAGGGCGTGAAAGGTTTCCTGAATCCTTGGCCTACTAGCTCTGTCCTATTTTCTGCATATCAATATCCATGCCCATGGCTATTGTTTGTTGGGTTTCCTCCACCACTGGTGTGGGTCTCCCTAGTTCCATATTGGGTGATGGGATTTCATCCAAGTTAACAAATTTCGTAGGCAGAGGTGGTTTCTATTCGCTTCCTTGTCACTGTTGAGGTGCTCTAAGGTTTCTTCGAGGTCGTCTGCAGGCTTGGCTCGACGCTCCTGGATTGGGTGGTGTCATGGTGGTAAAAATGGTCTCCGTCGAGCTTAGTTCACTCTGTAACTCCTGCAAACTCGCTCCCTACTACATATGCTCTATCGCTCTATGCTTTTCTCAATTTCACAATAACCCTTCTGATCCTCGCGTACTTTCCTTATATAGGTATCATGTGAAACTTCTTAGATATGTTACCCAAATTGTGTTTTGAATGAAATGGTGCTTCCTGTGTACTTTCCATTGAATTCCCTTGACATTTACAGTTGGTATGATTAATGCATCGTCCTGTCAATCATTCTTGACATTCAATTTTGATGGACAACATCAGTTGGTGCTTATTTGTCGTACTCACCATTTCCGCCATTTCCTCCTTTTCTGATCGTTGGTCCTTTGTTCATCATGCTAACATTTTCGAGTGCACGTGAAAATTCTCTTTTCAGCACACTACCCCTCTTTTAGGTGGTTGCTATATTTTGATGTCTGGTGTGGTAACCCCTCTGTTGTTGCGCGCAATCCTTTTTTTTTATTTAAGTGTTAGGAGTTCAACTGTCCCTATACAGTTTCATTCGACTCCCATTGATCATTCCTCTAAGTTATGTTCCTCCCAAATCCTTCAATTGTACATCTCCCCCATCTGTGACAGTCTGTACTTCATATGGTCCTAACCAATGCATTCTCAGTTTTCCTGGGTGTTGGAAGAGATTTACTATCGTATACCAAGACTAGGTCTCCCTCCTTGAAATTTTTTCTCTTGATATGTCTATCATTCCAAGCTTTGTCCCTTTCTTTCTGTACCTCTTGGTGAAACCCTACTAGAATCCTATCTTCTTCCATGATCATCAGCTAAATTAACCTTTCTTGTACTGCACCTTGCTCTGTCATGTTTGTAATTGCTGCTACACGTAGACTAGGTACCAAAAACTCTAATGGCACCACTGCTTCTTGTCCATACACCAATCAGAATGGTATCTGCCCGATCAATTTTTTGCATGTGGTCCTATATTCCTACAGTACTGTTGGTATCTTCAAGTCCCAATCGACACCCCTATTAACATTGCAGATCTTTGTTAGTGCATTTTCAAGGATCTTATTAAAGGCTTCAACTATTCCATTTACTTAAGGATGATATGGTCTACTTTTTTTATGATAAACTTCAAACTCCTTAATCATCTCCTTAATCGTGTTGTTAATGAAGTGAGTTCCTTGGTCACTCATAAGAATCCTTGGGCAACCAAATCTAGTGATCACTTGTTCAAATAAGAAATGTGATGTTGTTTGTGCACTGCAATATTTTACTGATGTTTCTTTTTCCCATCTTGTTAGGTACTTTGTCGTAGTAATAATGTACCTCATTCCTGAGCTTTTTGATGGTGGGTTAATTGGTCCCACAAACTCTATTTCCCACTTGTCAAATACCTACAAGGTTACTTGTTGTCTTAGGGGCATCTCATCCCTTATATTTGGTTTACCAACCCTCTGACATACATCACATCTCTGGAAGTAGTCCTTTGAGTCTCTGTGAACAGTTAGCTACCATAGTCTTGTGCACAATACCTTCTGCATGGTAGCATTTCCTGCATAATGTCCTCTTGCTATTCCCTCATGGGCTTCTGCTAAAATCCTAGGTCTTTCATATTCTAGTACACATATTATTAAGATGTTGTCTGCACCTATATTGTATAAGTGTCCTGCAATCAATTGATAGTCTGCAACTCTAAATACCATATTTTTCTTCTGAGTAGTGTTGAATTCTTGTGGCACAATCCTTGTACTCAAGTATTGAATGATGTCTAAAAAATATTCATCAGCTACTTGGACTGAAAATAATTGTGCGTCGGGAAAGTTGTCCTCTAGATTCATAGGTTCCTCTCCATTAGTGATCCTTGACATGTGATCAGGTCCTACATTGAACTTCCCTGGTTTGACTATCACTTCAAAGTCAAATTCTTGGAACAACAATAACCATCTACAAATTCTCCCCCCCTAACACTAGCTTGTTTACAAGGTATTTGAGAGTTGAATGGTCTATGAACATCTTGAATTTTTTTCCCCATAAATAATGTTTGAACTTATGAAGCACATAGACCATAGCTAATCCTTATCTCTTTATGGTATTGTAATTCTGCTTCGATTCTAACATTTTCTACTAGCGAATGCGATAGGATGGTCTAAGTCTCTTGCTCCTGGCTGTGCTATAATAGCTCCAAGTGCTATGGTTGATGCATCTACATGCACATGGAATGTCTTTTCCCAATCTGGGAATACTAGTATTGGTGCGGTTACCATCTTCTCTTTCAGGGTGTCCAGTCCTCGCTGACAGTCCTCATTCCACTGAAACTTGTTGTCTTTTCTTAACAATTTCTCTATTGGTTTAGTGATCTGTGCATACCCTTTTATAAATTTCCTATAGTATCATGTGTGTCCCAATGTTTCTCTTAACTGACATACCGGATTTTGGTGGTGGTAAATTAACAATTACTACGATCTTGGCAGGATCTACTAGCAAGCCTTGTTTGTATACTATATGGCCCAATAGTTTCCCAAAGGGAGTTTTGAAGATGCACTTCTTGATGTTTAACGATATATGACACTGCCTGCATCTTTATAACATCAGCCTCAACACCCCTACATGGTCTTTCAATAGACTATAGACTGTTCATTCATCCATATATACCTCTAGAAACTAGTGGATGAATTCTTTGAATGCAACTATGACTACTATGGAAAATATTGTTGGTGCATTCTTCAGTCCAAACGACATGATTGTGTACTGGTAGGATCCCCATTCAGTTGCAAAATTGTTCTTGTACCTGTCTTTAGGAGCTATCTTGATATGATGGTAGCCTGAGAATCAGTTAGTGAATGAATAAGCTTCCTGTCCTCCTACGTTCTCCAACACCTCATCTATGAAAAGAGTAGGGAACGGGTCATGTAGGCACGCATCATTAAGCTTCCTCATGTCGACACATATTATTATCCCTCCCTATTTTTTCTCTTGAACTACCATATGGCTTACCCATTCATATTCCTCTACCGGTTCTATGATTCTATCCTCCAACATCCTATTAATTTCAGCTTTGACTTTCTACTTATATATAGGGTTTAGTCTGTATGGTATCTCTCTAATCGGTCTTGCCTCAGATATGAGAGGTATCTTCATTTCACGTAGCTCTCTTGCTATGCCTTTCATTTATGTGAACGTTTTTGGGAATAGGTCGTTGTACTCGCACAGTAACTCTATTATGCTTTCTATTGTTTGCTCATCCCAGTAGTCTCCAATGTTGGCTATTTTGGGATTATCAATTGTCCCAATGTTGAATTTCTTCACCTTGATCGGCACAAAAAATACTGATGATTCTAGAGGTGGACCTTCCACTTCTATTTCAACTTCGACTTCTGCAATCTGGATGTTTTGCAGGTCATCTTCATCTCGTGCTTCTTCCTGCACATGGTAACATGACAATAGTTCTTTTACTGTATGTTTGTTTTTTTGTTGTTCTTCAGCCATGAGTTCAACTTCCAGTTCTTTAATGAATATAACCCCTGTGATTTGTTTAAGTGTTGAGTCTATGTTGGGGTTCTCATGTTCAAATGAGAAAGTGATTTTAAAGTTCTACAATAATATTGTCCAGTTTGTAGTTCCTCTGCACAATTCCTAGTCTGTATACCAGTTTTCTAGAATCCCTTCTAATGTGTGAACAAAATGATGAGGCCATTCCTCCAGTGGTATTATCCTCCATAGCATTCTGCACTTCTCCAAGTGTTCTACTTGTTGGTTGTGGAGCCTGATTATCTTCCTGATGCAGAGGTCCTTCCTTTCAGGCGTGTTTATACCCCATGAAGTATTTACACCCTAGAAGTATGTACACTCTTCCATGTGGGGGAGTGCAGAGGGGGGGTACCCCCTCTGCGGGGTCCGGGGGGCCTATCCCCCCGGCTGGGGGGTCTGGGGGCAAGCGAGCCCCCGGCAGGGGTTCGGGGGTGAAGCCCCGATGTAAAAATTGCCTTGTAAAAGTATATTGTAATTTCATTGTACATCTGGACCGTTCATTATAAGGTCGCAGATCTAATGGTAGAGATTATGTTAGGGTTTTTTGCCCTAGAAGGCAACCCTCTTTTATGAGGGAAATGTATTGCGGCTATGGATGATGGTGAATATTGTATTCTGAGAGAGGAGAC
>SNQJ01S0018304.1:193492-215199 GCA_010110895.2 Picea sitchensis | reverse complement strand
TCTGTGTCTCTCTTGTATTGTGTGTCTTCTGTGTTTTGTTTCTGCATTTGTTTTATTTTATTGCTCCGCGGTCCTGTTTTTCTAACACTATTGGTGCCACCTTCTCGTCATATTTATGCATTTGGTTGCTTCCTTGTTCTGTGCCAAACCTAATGTGTAGTAACCACTTACATTGGTACTAGTTCTTAATTGTTTCTTTGTGTGCACCCCACCATTTGGAAGGTGTTTCCTTGAGTTCTATATCCAGGGCTAAGAGCCTTTGATTTTCTAACACTAAATCTTCGTATTTTGTTAAGAATGCTTCTAATTCATTCACCCCATGGAAGCTTGGAGGTTCCCTTTTATTTGTACCTACCCATCTTATTGCGCAGTCTATTCTTGCACATCTTCTTGTGGAGACTTCGTGTAATCTCTGCTGCCAATTCTCTAAGCCCGTATCCGAGTCTGGCGCACATGAGGTGATGCTTCTCCAACTGATTACCCCATCTGCAGTTGGGTCCACATAATCTTCTTCTCGTGTGGTTTTTCTATACAACTGGTTAATTTTCTCCAGGTACAAGTAAGTAGGTTCTACAAACCTTTCCCTTTCAGATGGGTCCAATGGCTCAATGACTCTATATTCTACTGAATCAAATTTCATCTTCCTCGTCTTTAAGTTGATTATGTCCTAATTTTCAAGCGCCCAATCCAATCCAAGCAATGTCGGATAAGGTGTTTCTCCATCCACTATCTCTATTACTTTGAAGTCGGTTTTAGTGCGCACTCCATCTAGATCTATTGTTACCCACTTTAGTCTTCCATGGTAGAACTATGTCTTGATTTTCTAGTTTCAGTTGAATAGGTGAATATCCTAATGTGGGTTCTCCCATACATTTCCATGTCTTCTTGGGTAGCACATTTACTTCAGATCCTAAATCCAGTATAATATCTCCCATGTTGAAATCTCCAATGTTGGCGTTCAATCTGAATTATCTGTTTTTTCTCTTCCTTGTATGCAGATGATTAACTGTTTCTTGTTGTAGCTTTCCTTCTGCCTCTATGCTACATCTTTCTAGCATATTTCATAATACTTTAACAGATGATGGATCATTTATTATTTTAACACATGATTGAAAAAAACTCTTAATCGCACTTACTTGTCCCAGGGGTTGTGCTTCTTTGGTGTGATCCAACGATGGAGGCATCTCGTACGATGGTACTTCCTTATTATGTTGTGCAGTTGATGTCGATGCAATGTTTGGCTTTAGGAATTCTTTTATGTCCTGCTTGAATATCTCATTTTCGTTCTGCGCATCAAACTGCTTCTTTGGTTCAACATTCTTCTTCACCCATTGGTGTTGTGATGGATCTTGTCTTAGTTCCTCATTTCCTGTCTTAGCTCCTCCTCGCGTAACTATGTTGATATTTCTTCCTTCATCCTTTTCTTCCGACAAAATTCACTGAACATTTTGATTGTTCTAATTTCTCTTTTCGTGGATCTTCCCCAATAGTGTAGGAAATTCATTCGTGTCATGATCTGATGCACGCCAATACATACACACGGTAGATGGAAGTGGACATTCTCTTGCATAGTGTCCTGGTTGTTGAAAATTGTGACATACCACTGGTCCTCTACCTCTTCCAAAGCCTCCTCTTTCTCTTCCTCCACCTCTGCAACCATCTCGATCTCCTCGTGGTGCATTATACTGGGGTGCCCAGTTATACTATGCAGGATTATAGTGTGGCTGCAAGATATTGTACTGTGATTGTGCCATGTTATATTATTGTTGCACAATGTTATACGGGACTGGTGCTTGGTTAAACTATGGTGTGGATTTCCTTATCAACATTTCTTCCTATACTCTATAAGAATCTGATGTTCTTTCCCTCATCAGTTCCATGGTTCTGTAATATTTGTCATCATGGTCTACTGACTTGAAAAAGTTGCAATCTGAGCTCTTAGGTATTGTCTGACACTTATGCATCATTGGGAAGTGATATGGATCATGCCCCTGTTTCTTATAGATATCACACCATAGTCCTCCTGTTGGTAATGGGTTTGGAATTCCTGCTGCCATGTACTATGTGAATGTTGGACATTCGTTCTTATGGTGTCCTTTTGTCTTACATGTGGTACACCAAACACCTTCTCTTTTGTCCTTACCTTTATTCTGGTTTAACGGGAATGTTAAGTTCTTTAGATTCTCCTTCAACTCCTCTATGGTTGGATATGTCTTATAACATTGGTTCTCTTCCAGTTGTAGGGCTTACTGTAGAGCCTCTGCCTGTGTCTAAAACTTTTGTTGTCACAAAGGGTATTTCAATTGTGGTAGTAATGAATTGATGAAAATATGCCTATATTGCATATCTTCCATGACATAATTTATCTTTCCCTTCAATCATTTGAATCTCTGGTCAATCTCCCATACATATTATCCTGGTTTATGTCTAATCTCTATCATCTCGTTCATGTATTGATCCTCTGAACTAGGCTTCTAAAACTCATTTATCAAGAGATTCTTAATATCTCTGATCGTTCTGGTTGTCCCTGGTAGATTGTTTGCAGCTAAACTCATGTACCAATCCAATGCATGATATCTTAGTGTGATAGTTAGCTGTGCAATTTTAGTGTCTTCATCTGTGATCTATTTTTCTTCCCAGGTATTTTTACAAATAAACAAGTGTTTCTTAGGGTCCTCCGACGACTCTCCTTTGAATTTTGGTAACCTGATGGTGGGATCATGTCCTGCCATCCTGAATGCTGAACTACTACCTCTGCGCAATGTAGATACTTGACGAATTCTTCCTAAACTGGCTCCCCCAATGGTTGTTCCTTGTGTAGATGTACTTCCTATTGTCTTTCTTCTTCCGAAATTCAGTTGTCTAAATGGTGGTGTTCTTCTTGGTGTATTAGTCGCACATGGGTTTATGGGTTCCATAGTGACACTGATATGGATAGGAGTGTTTCCTTCTATTCCCGCTCTTGGACCTCTCATATTCCTCTCATACGTCGTGCAGAGGATTTCCTCAATCTTCTCCACATCCTGGAGATCCTCTACCTCTTCTTCATCACTTTCCAAGCCTTCCCTCGTGGCTATGACTCTCTTCTTGGTGTTCACCTTATATTGGTAGGGTACTCCACTGTGCGTTTTTCCTATTGTTTCCATGATCCACTTGATATGGTCTTCATCCATAATAATTGGGTCCAAGGCCTCCTCCTTATTTCCTTTATCCCTTTCTCCTTCCATTCCTCCTTCTCTTGTCAGTGCTTCCCCCCTTCCCCCATGCACGCAAGGAAGTTTAGTTGTCTGACTTCATTGTCATTACACCTTTGTTATATAGTAATATCTAAATAGAAGTATATAACGATATGATGTACCTACCTCGAGGTCCATTCAAGAAGTCTTGTTTTGCTTCACTATAATACTTCTCTATATCGACTACAAATTTTGTGATAAATCCTGCAACAATGTTGTCTAACCAGAAATATATTGCTCACGTAAAATTATTATCAACTCATTGTAATTACACAATCTCTTCAGGATTCCACTCTAGCTGTCTGATCTAATTTGTGGGATGGTTGTCTTTCAACATTTTTATCCACTCCTGCAATACATGCGGGAAATCACAAAAAAATACTTCATGCAAGTCGCTAAATATATACTTGTCCAAATATTTGCCCGGTGTCAACTTCGGGTCTTTGATATCTTCCTGCACAAACTCCAACTCCTTTGTTTTCAACCAACTCTCTATATATACCTTCGTTAGATTCCATGGTCTTAACATCCCCTTTTATATTATCATTCCCTCTACGTCTTGTCATCCGATTTGTCATTCTTTTAACACGTATTCTGCAAATATCATATACTCAATCCCATTTTTTTCCAACCAACTGACAACAGGACCATTTGTTGGCTTTCAACCCTTTTTTGGTCTTTATATTTTCTATTTAGTATTCTTCATGGGTTATTCTGATCCTACCTTACTATCATAGATTGACCCTGGTTCAGATTTGATAAGCTCCCAACAAAATCCGTCTAAAACTATTGGCCCCTCTAGAAGACCAGAAGGAAACGCTACACATAGGGTGTACTGCGCAATCTCACCCGAGATATCTCTATGGGTGGATGCAATACTCAAGTGTTTTCAACCTAGGAATGAGTGGAGATCTACAATTGTACCTTATTATCTTTATTTATTCAGTCTTTTCTCTAATTATAACAATCATTCTGTTCATGCATGTGAAATACCATACCTAACTAGTTAATTCATTCATCTAACATTCACCATTTAACAACAATAAAGACACATACATGCATTCACATAACACAAGTGTTACCATGGATCACCCCCTCCTAGGATATGTCCACAAAGATCTAGATCTCAATCTCTTTATTATGGTTCAGTAATATGTCACGCTGTGCATGTTTACAATCTTATATCTTACTCTCTTCAACAGGCTCCTCAATCCCTGTGAGGCTGACTAGATCGCACAAGGCTCCTCAGCCTATGATATAACCCTCGAGATCGATTCACTCACTACTTCCCTAGCTCACCATCTTACTGACTCATACATTTCCTACAACTCTCTCTTCCTTGATCAACTCCCCTTTTTCTCCTCCATCTCCCTTGGGACTCTCTTCTTCTAAGTACTACCTGTTTATATTCTTGGCTCATCAACCATTACAATACATTACAAAAACCATAACCCTAGTGTCATTAGGTATTCCTTACATGTGTGCCTCACCTTCTTCCCTTACACGTGTTTCTTTTCCTTCTACCTAACCTTTTCTCCTTACATGCTTCTCTTCCAAAAATAGCCTTTTCTCCTAACTAGGCCTGCATCCAACACTGCTTCATATAGATTTCTTCTTCCATATCCCCATGTAGGAATGTTGTCTTCACATCCATATTTTCTATTTCAAAATCAAATGCAACAACAACAGATAAAAAAAATCTTATAGAAGTTAACTTGGCAACAAGAGAAAAAATCTCACCAAAATCAATTCCCTCAACCTAGGAATAACCCTTTGCTACTAATCGAGCTTTGTATTTCTCCACTTTTCCTTTTGAATTGAGATTATTTTTAAATACCCATTTTCTTCCAATGGGATTTCTTCGATTTGGAAACTCCACTAGATCCCAAGGCTCATTATTATACAAGGCTACCATTTCTTCATCCATGGCCTTTTCCTAGAGCTTTACATCCTCTAAATCCATTGCCTCCCTGAAAGTTCTAAGATCATCATTAGTAATAGACAAAGCAAAATTTGAATGAAAATCAGATTGAGTATACCATTCTGGTATCCTTCTTTCTCGAATTGATCTCCTCAATACTAGAGTATGAAGATCTTCTTCTTATTATTCATGTTCTTCTGTAGAGTCTGATTCATCATCCTTTAAATCAAACTCTATTTTCTATGGTTCCTCCTTACTTGGTAGGACTTCTTGTTTAATAGAATCCTTCATTTGTCTAAATACCACATCTTGGCTATACACAACCTTCTTAGTTTCTGGGTTCCAAAGATTATAACCTTTGAGAGCATATTTATACCCAATAAAGATACACTTTTCAACCTTCTTATCTAGCTTACTCCTATTTTCCTTTGGAACATGAACATAGGCCTCACACCCAAATACCTTGATATGTGTGAGAGAAGTTTTCTTACCAGTCCATATCTCTTGTGGAGCCTTGTCATCCAACATTGATGAGGGTGATCTATTGACCATGTAACATGCAATACCCACTGCATCTGCCCATAATTATTTCCCTAACCCGACACCACTGAGCATGGACATTTCTTTTTCCATCAACGTCTTGTTCATCCTTTCTACAACTCCATTCTAGTGAGGTGTCTATGGAGTAGTCTTCTGCCTTGCTATACCACACTTCTTACAGAATTCTTCAAATTCATTCTCGCAGAACTTTTTGCCGTTATTTTTCCTCAACACCTTAATTATTTTCTTTTGATTCTCAACACGAGCCTTAAACTCTTTAAACCTGTCAAAGACTTCAAATTTCTTCCTGAGGAAATATATCCAACTATTCCTCGAGAAGTCATCTATAAATGAGAGATAGTACACATATTTTTCCAATGATGGAACCGACATAGGTCCAAACACATCACGATGAACTAGTTATAAAATTCCTTCTACCCTCGTTGCTCTAGAGGGGAATCTTACCCTATTTTGATTCCCATATACACAATGTTCACAGAAATCAAAATCCATAGAGAAGTTAGACATACCTTCAACCATACATTTACCGTGTAGTAGTTGAAGGCCCTTCTCTCTGATATGCCCCAGTCTTTGATTTCACAGCATAACCTTTTATCTAGAGATTGTAGGAGTTATTTCTTCTTCAACTCCAATATCAGGAACAATGGAACTATTACACCCATCACTAATAGTGCTTCCTTGCAACTTATACAGAGTTCCAAACATATATCCCTTCAGTAGCACCATTGCTTACAAATATTGTTTTTACCCCTGCATCGTCCATTTTGCTTACAAAAATAAAATTTATGGCCAATCCTCGGACGTGTAGAATACCAGGTAGTGTTCTAATCCTTGAATCTATGATACTCAATTTGAATTTTGCTCGACCTATTATTATGGTTGTCGAGTCATCACCTAGGAAAAAATTACTACCATCATACCTTTCATATTCACAGAACCACTCCCTGTGGGGATTCTGACACAGTACCCCTAAATCAGCAAGGTCTGCGTGACCTCCCGATATTTGGATCTTCCTATTTCCTTGAGCCAGAATGACTCCTTAGTTCCCACTGGAAACTTCAATGCATATAAAACCACAAATCCTTCTAGAAGTTACACCCACATGAACGAGCTCTAAGCATGAACCTCTACTTCCACGTGACCACTGACTTGAACAAAAAAGGTGTTTCAGATTTCATGACTTCGCGATTTCTATTGTGAGTCCCCCGGACTCCTTCGATTCCAAAAACCCCGAAAAGGGATAATGGGTCTTTAGCTCCTTCCTTATGCTTTCACCATATGACCTCCAGCCAAATCCTGGGGCCTTACCTCCGAGCGCGTCAGAATTTCGCAACTCGTGAGTTCATGATGTGACTCTCCTCCTTTTCCTGAAGTCCAAACTCATGAATTCCTCTCCACAGATCAACAGTCCTGAACCTCCTAAGATTTGAAGGTCCAGATCGCATCGAGATTTCGCATATCGGGGATTCCTGAAAACAACTTCCTCCACACTTCAGACTTTCGAAATGTCGAAACTCCAATCTCCAATCAACAACTCTTGTTGATCCAGATCTAATGGCTGCTATCCTTCCTGAGCTTGCAAGTGTTGAAATACACTCAGTCTTAACCTATCAACTGATCCACTATATCCAACGGTCCACGAAAAATCAACGTTTCTCCCTCAGAGAAATTCAACCATCCGTTCAGGTTCTCAAAGATCCCTGGCCAAATAACTTGGCATCTTTCCTCCTGATCTTGGTTTCTACGAGGTGACTTCGACCCTTGTCTGTCCTTTGGACATTCCAAGACTCTATCCCTCCTGATCTTGATTTTGGATGAAAACTCAAGGATTCCAAGGGATTCTTGCACGCACTTCTTGCGGCCTTCACGATAATCTCTGATTATCTGAACTCTCCAATTCTGCGCACTCCTTGTGACAGAAATCCTTCAACCACTCACTGGGTTGGAAAAGTCTAAGACTTCAAACTGCATGTGCACGGCTCTGTGCAATACTTGCACTTCTGCTGGTATGAGAACAACAATATCCCTCCTCAGATTTTCAAAGATAAAAATCAGAATCTTGTCAACGCACTCCTTGCGGACCTTCACTACACTCCTTGTAGCAATTCTCAGGACGAGAAATAATTGAAACTCATACTCTTCCTCTCACAGACTTCATACATTCAACATGAAATCATACACACAAAGCATTGAAACAAATGCATAACATATCATATAAGTAAACTGTAAACATAACATTCAATAGATGCAAACAGTATTCATAACAACACCATAAAATTGAGTCAAAGCATTCTTATATTAACTCAAGTGCTTCTGTACATGGTTTTTATAGCAACAACTATCTGCTTATACAACTTCTACAATGTCTATTCTCCTCTTCTCTCTCTTGTTCTACTCTTACAATGAGAATAATGATACATTACAATACATACGAGGTATCTTTCTCGAGTTTTCCCTCCTACAACCTCAAGATATCTAATCTAATTAAAGACTATATCTACTTTACATTCATTACATTAATTGTCTACAACTGACAGATGAGAGCAATGCTCAAGATCTGCGTTACAATCCCCAAAACATTTAAGAGAACTTATGTCTCTCCAGATATTACATTAATGTGCCATCCTTTTGAAATTCAAAATATCTTCAAAAATGTGTGCTGGTGCATATGCAGTTGTCCTCCTCTTTGTGCTTGTGATGCTCCTGCATCATACTCCTCTGGATGAAAAATTCATGGGCTCCTGTCCATGAGCTCCTGCACTGTTTGTCCATGTTTCTAGATATCTTCTTCTCTATCCCAACTGCCATATTCAACCGGGTGTCCCTTCCACTTTACCAAGTATTCAAAATATGTTTTCCTCCAGGTATTCTTACCAATTCTCTGATCAATGATCTTTTCCATCTGTGGCTTTTCATCTACAAGGATCTGTTTGACCCACTAAACTTCCTGTTGATTCTCTTCCCCATATGCTTCATATTTTCTGTAAGGATAAAGATATGCTACGCTGAATATGGTTGATATGCCCACATAATCTAACAATTCTATCTCATAAGCATTTGCCTCAAATTTTCTCAGAATCTTACACAGTCCTATCTTTTTCATTTTCAGCTTATTATATGTTCCCCTTGGGAATATTTATTTTCTTAAATGTGCTAAGACTAAATCTCCCACTTCGAAATGAATCTCTCTCCTATGCTAATCTACTCTACGTTTGTATTCCTGGTTGGAACTCTGCAACCACTCTTTAATCTTACAGTGTAGCTCTTGCATCTCTTCTACAAAATCTTCCACTCCAACACTCCTGAACTCATTCTGATCTAAGTCTCTCAACTCAGATACTCCTCTTGGCTGCATTCCATACATTATCTGAAATGGGCTCTGTCCTGTGCTTCTATTAGGTCAGTCATTATATGAAAATTTCGCTTGCAGCAGAATCTAATCCCATTGACTATGACGTTGAGCTACTAAAATTGTCAACAAGTCTCCCAAGCTTCGATTTACTACCTCAATTTTTCCATCTGTCTGAGGGTGATATGCTGAGATAAAAGATAAACTCATCCCCATATTTTTTCATAGTGTCCTCCAAAAATGACCAACAAATTTGGTGTCTCGATATGAAACAATACTCTTGGGTAAACCATGAATTCGAACAACTTGTTTGAAAAACATGTTTGCAATGTGTGTTGCATCACTGTTTTCCTGACATGGAATAAAATGTGCCATTTTTTAGAATCTGTCGACTACCACGAATATGG
The DNA here is from genome assembly GCA_010110895.2 of Picea sitchensis. Taxonomy (NCBI): domain Eukaryota; kingdom Viridiplantae; phylum Streptophyta; class Pinopsida; order Pinales; family Pinaceae; genus Picea; species Picea sitchensis. The sequence continues at coordinate 205,725 of SNQJ01S0018304.1, read as the reverse complement.
AATCACAACCTCTTCATGTCCTCGGCAGTCCTAACACAAAATCCATGCTTACCGCGTCCCACGACCTCTCTGGTACTGGAAATGGTTGATATAACCATGTATTTTGTCTTTTCCCCTTTGCGTGCTAGCAAATTCTACATCTGTTGACAAATTTCTTGACATCTATCCTCATTCCTGACCAATAATACAAATTGTTCAGTTGCACAAATGTCTTGTCATGGTCGAAGTGTCTAGCTAACCCTCCGCTATGCTTTTCTTTCAAAAGGTTTTCTCTCATAAAACTCTTCAGGATACACAATTGATTTCCTTTGAATAACAATCCATCCTGGATCAAGTATTCAATCCATTGGCTTTGGTCTCTCAGAACAGGATTCTCACATGCTTCATAAGCGTCCTTGAAATCTGAATAATTTATGTACATGTCCTTAAGGTTATCAAAACCTAAGGTTTTCACACAAAACTCCTGCAGAATCAAACATTTCCTGCTCAATGCATCAACAACCTTGTTAGCATTTCCAGAAATGTGCTTTATTATAAAAGTAATGTTATGCATAAATTCAACCCATTTTGCATGTTTCTGGTTCAGTTTCTCCTATCTAGTTATAAACTGTAAGGCCTGGTTTTCGCTACACAAAATGAACTCTTTCGGAACCAGGTAGTGCCTCCATTTCTTCAATGCTTGTATGATTGCATAAAACTCTTTATCATACATGTTATAATTCCTTCTGGCATCGTTCATCTTCTCACTAAAGTATGCAATTGGTCTATTGTCTTAACTTAAGACTGCTCCAATCGCGAATCCACTTGTGTCACATGTCACTTGAAATGTGTTACTGAAATCTGCCAGAACAAGAAATGGTTGTTCATTTATTTTCTCCTTTAACAACTTCAAACTTTTCTCTGCTTCCTCTATCCAATGAAAAGATTTATGTCTTCTCTTGAATGTCTCCATCATTGGTGCAGAAATTCCACTAAAATTTCTAATGAACTTCCTGAAAAAACTGGCTAACCCATGGAAGCTTCTGACTTCAAAGATATTCCTTGGCGATGACCATTATTTGATTTATTTTACCTTCTCAGGATCCATCCTCAACTCGTTCGAAGAGATCACAAAACCCAAATAAATGAGTTATGTCTTCATGAAAGACAACTTATTTAGATTTATCAACAACTTCTCTTGCTGCAACCTCCTCATAACTAGAATTAAATGTCTCAAATGTTCTTCCTCAGTCTTACTAAAGATCAATATATCGTCAAGATACACAATTACAAACTTCCCAATGAAATCTTTCAAGACTTTATTCATAAATCTCATGAAAGTACTTGGCACATTCGTCAAACAAAATGACATGACAAGCCATTCATACAGCCTTTCATTCATCTTGAATGTTGTCTTCCATTCATCACCTTCCCTCATTCTAATCTGATGATATCCACTTTTCAAATCAATTTTTGAAAAAAACTCTGCTCCACTCAAGCAATCCATCAAGTCATCCATCCTGGGTAAAGGAAATCTATACTTGATGGTGATTTTGTTTATATCCCTTGAGTCTGTACACATTCTCCATCCATCATCCTTCTTTGGACTTAACACTGTCGGCACAACGCATGGACTCAATCTTTCTCTAATCAACCATTTTTCCATCAAATCCTGAACTTTCTTCTTAACTTATTCATTCTCCCACGTCGTGAATATGTACACTGCTTTGTTTGGAAAACTCGCCCCTGGTATAAGGTCAATGTGATGGCTTATACTCCTGATGGGAAACAATGAACAAGGTAAATCATCCACCAAAATATCAACGAAATTCTCTAGCATTTCCTGAATCTCCTCAGGTAGATCGTTTATTGAGGTACTGGTCAAGATGACTCTAGGTTTCCTCACCACAAAAAAATGCATTTCTTCATCTTTCTTGACTTCATCCAGAAGTTCCTTCCCACTCATGAGAAGTATAGTATTTCTTCTTTCTTCTTTCACCTTCTCGTGTTCAATTGGCAGCAACATATGCGTTCTACCATTCTTTTCCAAGGTGCATGCGTTCTTTCTTCCATCAGGAATAACATTCATGTCATATTTCCAAGGTCTCCCCAACAAAATATGACAGACATCCATGGGAATAACATCACATAAGATATCATCTCTATATCCCCCTATCTCAAATTCAACTAAATATTGTTTAGTGACTGTTACTTGATGTCCTTTTTGCAATCACGAAACTTTCTATGGGCTTGGATGTGCAACTATTTCCAATTCTAGCTTCTCCACCATTTCTGTGGATACTAGATTATATGTGCTTCCATTGTCAAAAATCACCTTGCATACCCTATCCTTGGTCTTGCACGTAGTTCTGAACAAACTGTTCCTTTGGACTGGATTCTCCATCTCTTTCTCTGGCTTCAATACAATTTTCCTCATCATTAAGGATCTTCCGCCTTCTGCATCTTCTGCCTCAACATTTTGCCTCTGCACTTCTGAAATGTGAGCTTCACTTCCTCCATCCCTTTTTCTATCAGGACATTCAAAATATTTGTGTCCGATAATTCCACAGACAAAACACTTTATTTCACCTCCTCTGCCTCTTCCTCTGGCTCGAGGAAAAGTGTTCCTATCAACATACTATCCTCCATGTGAGATTCCTCCACTTTTTGGGTGGTTATGAGGTTTCTTTTATTCATCCTTGGGCTTCTATACTCTGTCCTGGGAAATTTCTTTGCCTCTACTTTGACTTCTACCTCTGCCCCTTTGACCTTGCTTTCGTCCCAATTTTACTTCTTCCTTTGAAGCAATTTGATAAGCATATTGCACATTCCTGATTGCCACCATGCTCATCTCATCTTGAATTTCATATCTCAGTCCATTCATGTACCTGGCGACTTTTTCATCATCACTCTCACGATGACCAACTCTAATGTTGAGTATGTAAAATTCTTTAGTGTATTCCTTCACTGTCATCCCTTTCTGTCTCAAATTCTGCATCTTGGTGACCATCTTGGTGACAATCCATTCTATAAACTTGGCTTTCATCTTGGCGACCATCCTATCCCAACTTTTGATTATTTATTTGCCTTTGCAACACCTGTCATCCTACAGTCCATCCCACCACAGTGTTGCATGCCTTTTCAGTATAGTGACTATGTGCTTTACTTTCTTATCTTCTTCGATATCCTCATAGTCGAAGTATTTATCTAGAGCTCTAAACCAATCTAGTAGCTCCTCAATGTCTAAGTTTCCTTCATACATCGGGATGTCCATTTTTTATCTAGCCCCTATTCTTGCAACAAATTTGAATAGAAGTTCCTCTATAGCATCTTCGACTACAACTTCTTCTTCGGCTCCAGATTCGTTTTCTCTTTCGGCCTCAGTGATATCTCCACTATCAAGTGTTTGTCTCTATTCTGTCTCCATAGCATCCAATCAAGCACAAAGTTCTCTCATTTCCCTTTCCATGGATGGATCGGGCATGGGTCTATATTGACGTCTCCTTGGCGACATTGTTTCAATCTATCCACGCAGAATTCGAATCACAACTTGCCTTCTATCCTCTCTCACCTACAGAAAACAATGATTGTAAGCTCTAATACCACCTGAGGTAGCACCCTTACCTCAGCAGGGTCTGCATGACCTCCTGGTCTTTGGATATTCCTATTTCCTTGAGCCAGAGTGGCTCCTTAGTTCCCACTGGAACCTTCAATGCATATAAAACCATAGGTCCTTCTAGAAGTTACGCCCACGCGAATGATCTCTAAGCGTGAACCTCTACTTCCATGTGACCACTGGTGTGACCACTGACTTGACCCAAAAAGGTGTTTCAGATTTTGCGACTTTGCGATTTCTATTGTGAGTCCCCTCGACTCCTTCAATTCCCGAAACCCCAAAAATGGATAATGGGTCTTTAGCTCCTTCCTTATGCTTTCACCATATGACCTCCAGCCAAATCCTGGGGCCTTACCTCTGAGCACATCAGAATTTCATGACTCATGAGTTCATGATGTGACTCTCCTCCTTTTCTCGAAGTCTGAAATCGCGACTTCCTCTCCACAGATCAATGGTCCTGAACCTCTTAAGATTTGACAATCCATATCACGTCGGGATTTCGTGTATCGGGGATTCCCAAAAACATCTTCCTCCACACTTCAAGCTTCCAAAATGTTGAAACTCCAATCTCCAATCAATGGCTCTCATTGATCTAGATCTAATGGCTTCTATTCTTCTTGAGCTTGCGAGTGTTGAAAGACACTCAGTCTTAACCTCTCCATTGATCCACTGGATCCAATGTTCCACGAAAAATTGACGTTTCTCCCTCAGAGAAATTCAACCGTCTGTTCAGGTTCTCAAATATCCCTAGCCAAATAACTTGGCATCTTTCCTCTTGAGCTTGGTTTCTATGAGGTGACCTTGACCCTTGTCTGTGCTCTGGACATTCCAAGACTCTATCCCTCCTAAGATTGATTCTCGCTGCAAACTCAAGAATTCCAAGGGATTCTTGCACGCACTTCTTGCGACCTTCATGATAATCTCTGATAATCTAAACTCTCTAATTCTGCACACTCATTGTGACAGAAATCCTTCAACCACTCACTAGGTTGGAAAAGTCTAAGACTGCAAACTGCCTGTGCACTCCTTGCACAGCTCTGTGCAATACTTCCACTTCTGTTGGTATGAGAACAACGATATCCCTCCTAAGATTTTCTGAGACAAAAATCAGACTCCCGTCAACACACTCCTTGCAGGAATTCTCAGTCGAATGAGAAACAATTGAAACTCATACTCTCCCTCTCACATACTTCATACATTCAACATGAAATCATACACACAAAGCATTGAAACAAATGCATAACAGAGCATATAAGTAAACTGTAAACATACCATTCAATAGATGCAAATAGTATTCATAACAACACCATGAAATTGAGTCAAAGCATTCTTATATTAAGTCAAGTGCTTATGTACATGGTTTCTATAGCAACAACTATCTTCTTATACAACTTCTACAGTCTCTATTATCTTATTCTCTCTCTTGATTTACTCTTAGAATGAGAATAATGATACATTACAATACATACGAGGGAGCTTTCTCAAGTTTTCCCTCCTACAACCTCAAGCTATCTAATTGAATTAAAGCCTACATCTACTTTACATTCATTACATTAATTTTCTACAACCAACAGATGAGAGCAATGCTTAATATCTGTGTTACAATCCCCAAAACATTTAAGAGAACTTATGTCTCTCTAGATATCACATTAATGTGCCATCCTTTTGAAATTCAAAATATCTTCAAAAATGTGCACTGGTGCGTATCCAGCTGTCCTTCTCTTTGCGCTTGCGATGCTCCTGCATCAGATTCATATGAAAGGATGCACCTGAGTAAACCAACAATGTCTCATTATCTACATGTGTGCTTGAAGAATCCAAGTACACATCCCCTTCTTCTTCCTTGGAGGTCTTTTCTTCTGTATAAGGAGATTCTTCAGATCCCTTCTTTTTCTCAACTTTGGATCTACACTGCTTCTTGTAGTGCCTTTATTTTCCACATCTCTAGCATACCTTTACAAACTTTCTAGGAGACTTAGATCTCCCACTTAAGGACTTAGATCTATTTATTTCCTGGGAGTGTCCTCGTGCAAATTTTGCATATGTGCTCTGTCCTTCCATGTTCTTCTGTCTCATCTCCTCCAACAACAAGGATGAGACCACTTCATCAAAATTCAAGGAAGTTGTATTACGACCTATGGCCACAACCAGACTATCCCATGAGTCTGGTGAAGAGCAAAGTAAATTGATACACTTATCTTCATTTGAAATTTTAATCTCAACATATACTAACTAACATACCATAGTATTGAAGGTGTTCAAATGATCTGCCACCGAGTCTCCATCTCTCATCCTAAGGTTGTACAAATTGTTTCTTAGGAATAGTTTATTTATTATGGACTTAGACTGATACAACTTCCCCAACTTATCCCATAAATATTTGGATGTATCTTCCTCTGACACATTCAGTAATATTGAATCTGAGAGACACAATCAGATTGTTCTCTTCACCCTCTGATCCAACTTTTTCGAGTCATCTTCTAAAGTTCTTGTAGGTGCAGTACATGGATCCACCGTGATCCACTAATCTTTTTCCACCAACAGATCTTCCATCTTGAGCTTTCCACAACTCAAAACTTTTTCCATTAAACTTATTGATCTCCATTTTCGAACTGCTTGCCATATATTTTCACCTGAAAAATCAATACCACAGATCTCCCACTATAACAAGGCTTATCACAGTCCAGAGCCAAACCCTTGACCACAAAGGCGTCCCCATGAAGCAACTACAAACATATTTTCAATAAAAGAATAGAAAATATACAATGGAAAATACACACATTACACAGATATTTTTCCCCTGGAAACCCAAACCGGGAAAAACCAACATATTCTATATTCATTCATAGTGATACATTGTTTATAATACAATATACATATAGGAGCCAACGACATCCAAAACCCTAACCCAATGACTTGGATTAGTCAACAACCCTAATTCCTTAACTAGAAATAGAAACCATCGGAAAAAACCATGTGCCGAAAAACCGCTCAACAATGGACACAAAAATCTAGGTGACACGAAAAACGAGGTAAAAATGTGACACGTTTCTTGAGGCAAAAATATTTTATCGGGGGCACTGCCCCCGAACCCCTATGTAGGGGAGCTATCACCCCCCTGCAACCCAAGAAGGGTGGGGGGGGGCTAGCGACCCCCCTTCGCACTCGACGCAATGTAACAGACACTAGAACTAGTTGTGCAAATAATATAACACATACCCAACAATACCTTGACCTCCCAATGATCTCCATGAAGGCATTGGATCCAAAATTAAAACAAGATGCATTCACATGGAAACTAGTTTGGATTGAGCTTGGAAAGTCTTCTATAAATAAGAGCCATAGGAAACATTTAAAAGGAGGAAAACTCATGTAGAGTTATGATGTAGGAATGAGATTTGAGACCATCTTGTCTTAAATCCTCATCTCAATAATTACTCTCATACTTGTTTGAAGTTCTTCCATTGAAGGAGTGAAGACATTTTTCTTCATACACATCATTATGAGAGAGAGGCCATCAAATAAGCAAAATGACCCTCCCAAGGAGTGTGTTGGAGCACACATGTTTCCATCCATTCTCCTCGGGTGAAAATTTCATGTTCTATCCATTGGTAATACATTAGTATTGTTGTTTCCTTCAATTTCATTGTTTAATTTTCATGGTTGTAGCTTAATTTCTTATTTTTGGTATTTTCATGCATATTTATTCATTTTGTGTCTATTACAATGATGATCATGTAATTGGTTTTACAAACAAACAATTGTTTGTTAAATAATATTGTAACCTAGCTATATCAAGGGAAGTTTTTGTTGACTCTTGTGACAAACCAACTATTGTAACATCAACTCTTTCGAAGACTGCAATATCAAATAATTAGCATGTAGTACATGTTCTTCATTCACATAAAACCTTCATTAGAAAAATATATAAATCTAAAATCAAAATGTTCATAAATATTAATTAAATAAAAGTGGTATGACTCATTCAATATGTAATTTCCAACTCATTGCTATACATAATTTAAAAGTGATATGACCCATTCAATATGTAATTTCCAACTCATTGGAATACACAATTTAATGTGCACTTATATATATAAGTACAATGCATCGGTTTGTTTTTAGTGCATGTTTGTTACCCATCAATGATGTGTTTAATCGATATGTACACACTATCATACGAAAAAAAATGTTTATCTAATTATTGTGGTGTGTTGACATGGAAATGATAGACCTATCTATAATGGTGGATCCAAAATTACACCAAAAATTTAATGTGCTTGGTGGATCCTATGCATTCTACCTACAACATAGAATGTGTGTTTGGTGAATTAAAAGGAACTATGTAATAGACATTTACCTCTACCTAATCTCTCTGGTGTGTTTATGGTAATTGTAAATCTCGTCAATATGGTGTGTTTAATCTAGTGTGTTTATGGTCATTGTAAATCTCGTCAATACACACATAGACACTTATGCATTGGCACTTATGATGATGTGTTATATTGGGCATCATGTATGTTGCATCTTTCAATGTAAAAGCATTTTGACCTATATGAAGTTATGAAGTTTCTTACTAAGAAACTAATATGTTTATAGGAAACATTGATTTGTTTGTCAAATATTTGGGTGAATGAGATTAAAAATCTAATGAAAAAAAAGAGAGTGATACTCTAGTAAGATTTGATGTAGTTTCTTTTTTACTAAAGTGGTGGATGAGAACATAGAGATTGTTGTAGTTTTAACAAAAAAGGATATCAAAAGATTTGGTAAAGTCTATTTGTAGTACAATTATTTCAATTTTCAAGGAGTTCTTTATGAATAGATAGAGGGAATTTCGATGGGGTCTCCAATATCTCTTGTAATGGTTAACTTGTATATGTAATGGTTAACTTGTATATGGATAGTTTTGAAAGAAAAGAAATAGAGTCCTCTGTATTGAATCCAAAGATATGGAAAATGTATTAGATGATACATGGATAATTTGGTTTCATTTGAGGGAAAGTCTTAATAAATTCTTTGAGTACTTGAATAATCAAAACAATAATATCAAATTCACAATGGAGGAATGGAGGGGGAAGGAAACAAATGTATTATGTTCCTAGATGTATTTATCACCAAGAATGATATTGGATATTTAGATCACCAGGTTTATAGAAAGAAAAATCACACTAACAAATACTTGCATGCCAATTCACATCAGTATCCTACATAAAAGTATGCATTATTAACATTCTAGTGACTCGGGCCATTATAATATCTAATACCAATCATGTGGAGCAAGAACTGGATCATCTTTCCAACACATTCAAGAATAATCAGTATGATGAAAGAAAATTCAAATGGGTGGTTATAAAAGCTAGAAGACCCGATAGTGTTAAACTTAATAACACCTAGAATCTTTTGATACATATTTTTCAAAACAACAACTAAGATTGAATTGTTAAAGGGTGTTGGTTACTTTGGTTACTTACTCCTAAATATGATCTCATGATTGTGATTGAAACGTCAAGAAGACAAATCCTTAAACGCATCATTCTAGATCCTCTTTATTAACCAATCTCAATGAAGTCAATATGTTTAAAGAAGCAATGTGAACTCCAACAACACATGGCTTACTAAGAAGTTTGTTAAAGATATAGGGACACACCTTTGTTGGTGCAATATATAACACACCTGCAAGGATACACCAAGTTATTCTAGCTTAGGGTTGTGTTGAATAGCACACATCACATGTGGTACTTTACAAGTGTGTGTATGTGTAAATGCGTGTCATTAACATTTACCTTTAAAATTAAAAAAAAATTACACTAAAATAAAATCATTACCATCAAAACATTAAGCAAGGTGTAATAAAAAAAATTATTTAGTTTGCTTGTTGTAATCAATGAGAAATGGTTGTGAAAATATAAAAAATGTTTCATAAAAATTTTCAAAATCAACTTGAAAATTGGTTTAATCTACATATGGAGAAAGAAGACCAAATTCAATAATTCAAAAGCAACATACTTCAATTCGTGTGATTAATGAAAGGAAGAACTGATAATTCCAAAGGAGGAACACATTAAAGGATGGTAAAAATGAGAAATTTGTTATACTCTTTTTTCTTAAATTTTACCCAGTCATGGTGCACTATGTACTTTGACGTTGTAATATGTAGTTTCAAATAGTGCATTGGTGTATGTATATTTTCTTAAATTTTACCCTTGTCATGGTGCACTGTGTACTTTGACATTGTAATATGTAGTTTCAGATAGTGCATGTATATTTTCTTAAATTTTACTCTAGTCATGGTTTACCCAGTCATGGTGCACTATGTACTTTGACGTTGTAATATGTAGTTTCAGATAGTGCATTGGTGCATATATATTTTCTTAAATTTTACCCCAGTCATAGTGCACTGTGTACTTTGACATTGTAATATGTAGTTTCAGATAGTGCATGTATATTTTCTTAAATTTTACTCTAGTCATGGTGCATTGTGTACATTGACATTGTAATATGTAGTTTCAGATAGTGCATCGGTGCATGTATAAGAGTGGATAGTATTGAAGTACTTTTTCCACGATACACCTTTTATCTTAATGCACTAGTGTATTATAGTGCATTGGTGCATATATAAGAGTGGATAGTATCAAAGAACTTTTTCCATGATACACCTTTTATCTTAATGCAATAGTGTATTGTTAAATATAGGGAAATTGTACACATATACTATTATGGCACACCAAAGAACTTTTTTCTGCTAAAACCTTTGTATGCTACTTCCAAGAGTGAAGCGTCTTTTCTAAACCATGTTTTCCTTGAAATGAACAATATTTCTAACTTAAACTAAATTCACCATCTAGCATGGAGAATCCCTCTAATGAGGAGTTTCCAACATTGAAGAGCAAGTTGGGTTCCTGAAAAAGTGAGTGTTTAATTATACATTGAAACATAATGAAATCCTTTTTTAGGGGGCTTGGTTCAGCCATTATGGCTCCCTCATTATCAAGTCTTAGAACCTCAAGGATACACTCCATAATTAATAGTCTAAAAACCTATGTTTAACCTCCGTGAAAAGACTTACATGCATGAAGATCTTACATAAAATGTTGTCTAGAACATTTGTGTATGAAAATAAGATGGATTCCTTAATATTACTCTAGCATGATACAAATTGAGGAGCCTCCCTCAATTATAAGGAGAAACATAATATTACACTAGCATGATATGAATTGAAGAGCCTCCCTCAATTATAAGGAGAAACATCAAGCATGACATGCACTCTTTTCTTAAAAGAGTTCGCCAAGTGAAGAGGAACTTAACACAAAAGTTGTCGCAATTACATTTTTGAAATCCTTAAAGATTATAACTGATTGGTTTGTGCATGATTATTAGTCCCTGTCATATGCATAGAGGGACTATATCGATCGATAATTCGTTGACTTTGTATTAGTTTGTCCTTTGACCACAAATATTTGCATAATATCTATTGTTGGAACCAAGGAACTAAAAACATTGATTTTTATATAATAAAAAGTACCAATATGTCATGATCTGATTGCATAACATATTGGAGCTCTTATTGCTAGCTTCTCTATTCCCAATGTTATATATGTTGGCATATCCAAAGTATTTGATCGTATACAGTCTTTTTGAATTATATATTTTCTTATGCATTGCACGAAGGTGGATTAATGCTAGCATTAGTTCGAATGTTTGTCTAAGAATTTTCTGCTTGCATTATCTTAGATCATATATGGTCCTTTTTTTATTTGTACTAATCATATTGAAATGTTTAGATATACAATGTTTATAGTGATCAATAATTCCAAAGTTTATAACCTTCTATTGTGATTTATTTTTTTATTTGTGCTACTATTATTATTAATCCCTATCGTAGGCATAGAGGGACTATAGCGATCGATAATTCGTTGACTTTGTATTAGTTTTTCCTTTGACCAAAAATATTTGCATAATATCTATTGTTGAACTAGTGAACTAAAAACATTGTTTTTTATATAATAAAAAATACCATATATTACTATTACTCCTTTGTATTTGTATTGAAATGTATTGACGCTTTTTTTGAGGTGCTTGAATAGGCCTGACAACTTAAATGTTTACATGACGCGAGGTCCTCCAACATGCCTGACAGCTTAATTGTTTGCATACCGCGAGGCCCTTAGAAAGCCTGACAACCTTAAATGTTTATCTAAATACGCTTCTCGGAGTACATTTTTCCTCGAAATTTTCCATACAATGTTGCAGTGATTTTGGACAATATTGTTGTCCGCTGTCAGTTGAATAGGCATTGTATGTTTCATCCTTCTTCTAGCCTTGCAATGTAATTTCTTCATCGTTGAAGCTACATACATTGTTTACTAGTTCGGTGAGTTCTTCTTCTTCGCTGGTTCATCTGTTGGTGCTTGTTGTTGTTGTTTGGTTCACAATTCGACCTGCGCTTCNTCTTTGTTGTTTAGTGTTTGCAGTTTGCAAGTAAGAATCTTTGCTTATTTCTATTGGCATGCTCGTCATATGTTTCTGGTTCCTTCTGTGCTTCGGCTGCAGTTTCGTAATCATTGGAGATACATATATTGTTTACTGGTTTGGTGGTTGTTGCTTGTTTGCTGGTTCATTGGTTCGTCGGTTGTTG
>SNQJ01S0018304.1:167612-193005 GCA_010110895.2 Picea sitchensis | reverse complement strand
TTTTGGGTGCTTTACAGTGTTCAGCCCCTGCACCCACGAGTGGACATGCAATTGTGTTATTTTCCCTATCTGGCAAGGTCGATATATGTTCTACTGTGAGATTTTGCTAGTGCTTCCGTGTTGACATGATAAAAAATAGTTGCATGAAAAATAGTTCGAGAAGTACATGTGAAATTCCAATATCCATTGTTTTTTTGTTCAAATAAAACATATGCAAGCTGCACTTATAAATCATGTATGGTGAAATGTGTCCATATGAAAATACATGTTCTTTATCCTCTACATAGACTGGTGTGACCACGATACAATTTTTCTTGTACTTGAGATATGATATGTACAACAAAGATACTGCAAAATTATATTTCCATGTCTGGAAGCATATCTGGGTAGTTTGCCACGGAAAACCAAAATCTTGTATTGTAGGCACAACAATCTATGTATAGGATAAATAACATGTATTTCCATGGGTGGAAGCATATCTGGATACTTTTCCACGGAAAAACAAAAATCGTTTAGCTATGGCCATGCAATTTCGTAATATTTTGTGGCTTGTAATATATTTTGGGCAGGGAAAAAAATTACACATTTACAGCTATGGATGGAGAAGCGCAAAGGTTCATGTTTCTTCCTATCTTTTATTCTATTCGTTGAGTCTCATTTACTGTATGTACATATTACTTGTTCTCTGGTGCATACTAGCTTCCATTCATGTTCATTGTATTTTGTGCGTTCCCACATTCAAACAAATAGAATAGATGGAGAAAATGACGGAGTCTTGACTGCATCAGTTGAAGAGGAGATAGAAAGGTACATGTTTGTACTATTATTTCATATTGCGTTGTTTTGTATTTCATTTATTTTCTGTATATGTGTTCACCTAATTTATTGTATGTAGATGTTGTGTACCTTCCTACATAATAACTTATCTTCATTACATGTCTTCCTGCATACTAACCTCCTTCATGTCCATTGTATTTTTCCTGCATTGCTACATTTAAACAAACAAAATCGATGGAGAGGATGATGGACTCTTTGGAGGGAATGTAGACGAGGAGTTACATAGGTGGATACCAGTGTTTAGTATTTCATTTACTGTCTGTATATTTGTTTTTCTTCTTTGCACCCTTTTTTTTTTCTTATTATTATAATGTTTTTGGTTTACCTATATGTATATACTACGTATCTTTCTGCATCGTATTGTGTTTTTTGTTATGTTGGAATAAATAGAACTTTTTTTCTTTATTTACATGTCTGTCTTCATACTAACTTTCCTTCATGTCCATTGTATATTCGACGTTACTACCTTGGAGGAAACATGATGGTTGGACATGAAGATGAATTGTTTTGTGCAACAACAGAGGGTTTTGTGGTGCAATCTTCAAAAAGGTATACCAATTATGCTGGTAAATTAAATATACAAACCGGGTGGGGGAATATAATAGTGGACTAGAAAACGATGACTTGGAAGCAATGGGCCTTTCTTCCCTCCCCATTTCTACTTTTTCCATTTTCTATTATCCCTTTTTCTTTCTAATTTCTGTGCTTAGTGGACTTTCCGAAAATCCCTTGGTGCATCGGTTGGCAGACTAACGGTTTCACATTTATGGTCACGCTTCTACCTTATTCCATACTTACCCACTTTTTCGATTGCAGGTGCCAGGCGGGCGGGTTCAAGATTGCTCCCCTGGCTTCCAGGGGTCTGCAATAGACATATTGGTCGTCGTGCCCCGCTATCACGCCCTGTTTACTATTACACATTTTCCTAGTCAAAAAATCAAAGGCATACAATTTGACGCTCGGGTCCTCATGTTTTCTAAGTATATTCCTTGAAACCCTATTTTGTATTCCATCTCCTTCCACCCTGCATGTGACATTAAAAACTATTATGGAAAGTATACAATGCATATGCTTGTTTAGTCCTTCTGATGTTCATCTACACATTCTTGCATCAGAAACAGTTGGACTAGTGACATGGACATGAGTAGTCAGTCATCCCCGACATCAACAGACCGACAAGGCCAAAAGTAAATATGCATACATTTTATTCCTAGTATGTTTACCAAAAAATTATCCTCAACTATTTATTCATCTATGGCATGGTGAATATGTTGATGTCATCTGTAATACATGGTTTATAGTTCACAAGAAGTATCAACAAGTACAAGTGAGACATCGAACATAGAGCAGGTTCTGTAGACTAAGAGGTGTGGTTGCAAAAATCTGACTCCATAGTTCATCAAAGCTATGTGTCTACTTGTATATTTATTCCAGTGAAAAAAGAATACAAAAAAAAAATGCACACTACCATTCACTTTAGTTTTCCTGTTCAAAAATTGTCACCCGGTCTAGAGTTGTGACACCCAAAGTACTATCAATCAAGGGCTTGAACAGTCGCCAAACTGGACAAATGTTCATCGGGGACATAATGGCCATCTATAGAACCTACATGGACAAGGAAAACAAAACTAGATCCATTATGCATGCTGACATGACAGACAAGGAGGCCATGATGACAGTCACAATGACTATTCCTACACAACTTGTCCATAAACATGCAGAAAAGATATCACCAGGTAATGGGATATCCATTACAAATTTTAATGGATTTCCCAAAACAGTATATGACTGTGGTGATTGTGATCATATTATTTCACTCAATGAAACAAGTATTGTGGAAAAAATTCTCGTTGTTTGTTCATAATATTGTTTCGTCTCAGATGCAACTATCAGCCATCTTGCACAGAGTAGTGATATTTACCCAATCGAAACCATTGGCGCAATTCTCACACTGGAGAGAAAACTTGGCTCGCAACACATTCTCCATATAAAGGATGGAAAGTTAGACAACAACAAGGCAATGCTACCATTTTCCATATCCAGTTTTGTCCTTTACTTTCACATGTGCATGTATTTCAGGTAAGTTACACAAATATTGCATNTAAGGGGGTGGGGGGTGCAGCTGTGTATTATATTGTTCAATGTATTAATTCCTATGCTTGCATTTCTAGGTTGAAGGTGTCTTGGTTGCAGCGAATGCGTACTCGACCCCCTTTGAGCATGTATGTGTGAAATGCAACTCTCTTGCTTCTACTTCCGCTTTGATAAGTGATGATACGATTGATTGTCTGTGATGTGGTGAAAAATGTCCATATATATATATATGGACATTGCCTCAATGCTACCATCCGAACCGTGGGCAACACAACCGTGCATTGTACAATTAGGCAACCTCTGTTACAAGATGTGATTCCTAGGTTGGCAGAATTGCCGTATGAAGCATACCTATAGAAAAAGGCAAGCAATGTCTACATGTTGCGTGACTTTCGGATACAAAAAACATTTACCTTAAATGAGGACAATGCAATATTGCATATCAATTGAAGACGAAAAAAAAAAGACAAGAAAAAAAAAACATATAAAGCTTGGCATGAAACAAAAATATGTAATGTGTCTCTGTAATATTTCTTCAACACCCAGATCAATGTGTGTTTGACTCGATTACTTGAGATTGCACGCGCATAAGATTGTTCAGTCCAAAAATGGGAAGCATGGCAGCAAACCCCATATATCTCATGGCCACCGTTATTTTCTTGTGGGAACATATACCAGATGTAAAAGAAAACCAATGCCATGACGTGTTTTCTTTGTATATCAAATTGTTTGATGCAAAGGTCGATGCGTGCTACTCTATGGAACCTTGTGGGATCTTTCTTGTAGCCTGTTTGGAGTTTAGTTGGTTCTTGGTTGTATGATTCATCTATCAATTTGTATATCGCGGAACTCCGAGTGTTTTTTGGAGGACACGAAACAATAGAATTGCAATTTTTTAGCCAACTAGCCCACAAGTCCGTCTGCTAATTTGTATGGCATTGTGACACAAATGTAATATGTGGCTTGTTTTATCACTTTTTCCTTGATCGATGAACTTGGTAAAATTAATCTCCTGGAATAATTTGAAATAAACGAATATATACAGTGTGAAGTCCAATTGTGCTACCATATCAACAAGAGGCCTTTAAAATTCAAATTGGTCGTTCTTATTCTTGCGGTGGTTGAATTTTAAAAAGCTTTGTTTTGTTTCCTTCATTTTTTTGAAAATAAGAGATTTCACATCCTTTAATAATTTTATGTAATTAAATTGTACAATATCAATATTTAATATTAATAATTTAGTATTTGAAAATAATGTTTTTAGATAATGTTAGATAGTTAATAGGGATGACCATCAGTAAAATATCACAATCTTGAGCCCACCAGTCCTGGAGTATGTCTGTCAATTTGTATATCATAGAACTATGAGTGTTGTTTGGAGGACAAGGAACAATAGAAGTGCAATGTTGAGCCAACCAACCCGCAAGTCCGCCTATAAATTTGTATATCGTGGAACTCTGGGTGCTATTTGTAGGACACGAAACAATGGAGGCCCAATTTTGAGCCTGCTAGCCCGAGAACCCACGATCCAACAAGTGGCTAAGTATGGAATGAGGGATCCATACATTCTCTATAAAATATCATGTCCATACTTTATAAAAGTACATATTTAGTATGTATTACTCGTTTCTCAGAAAATTTCTAGGTGCGGAAGTTGGCATATACATGTGTTCAGATTTCCACGTACTTTTATATCACCAACCCGACCGACAGCTTTCTCGTTTCATATTGTACAAACTTTTTGGATCGCGAGTTTCCAAATATGAGGGTTTTTCTTTTAAATAAAATATTTAACATCCTTTAATAATTTTATGTAATTAAATTGTAGAATATCAATATTTAATATTAATAATTTAGTATTGAAAATATTTTTTTTAGATAATGTTAGATAGTTGATAGGGATCACCATCCGTAAACAATCGCAATCTTGAGCCCACCAGCCTTGGAGTTTGTCTATCAATTTGTGTATAGTGGAACTCCGGGTGTTGTTTGGAGGACACAGAACAATAGAAGTGCAATGTTGAGCCAGTCAGCCCGCAAGTCTGCCTGTCAATTTGTATATCGCAAAACTCTGGGTGCTATTTGTAGGACATAGAACAATAGAGGCCCAATTTTGAGCCCACTAGCCTGAGAACCCGTGATCCAAAAAGTGGCTAAGTATGGAATGCGAGATCCGTACATGCTCTATAAAATCTCATGTCCATACTTTATAAAAGTACATATTTAGTATGTATTACTTGTTTTTCGGAAAATTTCGAGGTGTAGAAGTTGGCAGATTCACGTCTTTAGATTTCACTTACTTTTATATCACCAGCCCGACTGACCACTTCCCCATTTCATATTGTACAAACTTTTTTGTCTAATTAAATTGTACATTATCAATATTTAATATTAATAATTTAGTATTGAAAATAATATTTTTAGATAATGTTAGATAGTTGATAGAGATCACCATCCGTAAACAATCACAATCTTGAGCCCACCAGCCCTGGAGTTCGTTTGTCAATTTTCATATCACAGAACTCCGAGTGTTATTTGGAGGACACAGAACAATAAAAGTGAAATGTTGAGCCAGCCAGCCCGCAAGTCTGCCTGTCAATTTGTATATCGCAGAACTATAGGTGCTATTTGTAGGACACGAAACAATATAGGCCCAATTTTGAGCCCGCCAGCCCGAGAACCCACAATCCAAAAAGTGGCTAAGTATTGAATGCGGATCCGTACATGCTCTATAAAATCTCATGTCCATACTTTCTAAAAGTACATATTTAGTATGTATTACTCATTTTTCATAAAATTTCTAAAGTCCGCCTGTCAATTTGTATATCATTGAACTCTGGGTGTTATTTGTAGGAAACAGAACAAAAGAGGCCCAATTTTGTGCCTGCCATCCAAAGAACCCGCGATCCAAAAAGTGACTAAGTATGGAATGCATGATTCATACATGCTCTATAAAATCTCATGTCCATACTTTATAAAAGTGCATATTTATTATGTATTACTCGTTTTTCGAAAAATTTCTAGGTGTGGAAGTTGGCGGATTCATGTCTTCAGATTTCACTTACTTTTATATCACCAGCCCGACCGACCACTTCCCTGTTTCATGTTGTACAAATTTTTTTATCTAATTAAATTGTACAATATCAATATTTAATATTAATAATTTAGTATTGAAAATATTTTTTTTAGATAATGTTAGATAGTTGATAGGGATCAAAATCTGTAAACAATCACAATCTTGAGCCCGCCAGCCCTGGAATCTGTCTGTCAATTTGTATATCACGGAACTTCGAGTGTTGTTTGGAGGACACAGAACAATAGAAGTGCAATGTTGAGCCATACAGCCCGCAAGTCTGCTTGTCAATTTGTATATCGTGGAATTTTTGGTGCTATTTGTAGGGCACAGAACAATAAAGGCCCAATTTTGAGCCCGCCATCCCAAGAAATCGTGATCCAAAAAGTGGCTAAGAATGGAATGCGGGATCCATACATGCTCTATAAAATATCATGTGCATACTTTATAGAAGTACATATTTAGTATGTATTACTCATTTTTCGGAAAATTTCTAAAGTCCGCCTATCAATTTGTATATTGTTGAACTCTGGGTGTTATATGTAGGACACAGAACTATAGAGGCCCAATTTTGAGCCCGCCGGCCCGCAAGTCCACTTTTCAATTTGTATATTGTGGAATTCTGGGTGCTATTTGTAGGACATGGAACAATAGAGGCCCAATTTTGAGCCCGTCAGCCCGAGAAATCGTGATCCAAAAAGCGGCTAAGTATGGAATGCGGGTTCTGTACATACTCTATAAAATATCATGTCCATACTTTATAGAAGTACATATTTAGTATGTATTACTCACTTTTCAGAAAATTTCTAAAGTCCGTCTGTTAATTTGTATATCGCAGAACTCTAGGTGTTATTTGTAGGACACAGAACAATAGAGGCCCAATTTTGAGCCCGTCAGCCTGAGAACCCATGATCCAAAAAATGGCTAAGTATGGAATGTGGGATCCATACATGCTCTATAAAATCTCATGTTCATACTTTATAAAAGTACATATTTAGTATGTATTACTCGTTTTTTGGAAAATTTCTCGGTGCGGAAGTTGGCGGATTCACGTCTTCAGATTTCACTTACTTTTATATCACCAAGCCAACCAACCGCTTCCCCGTTTCATGTGGTACAATTTTTTTTTCTAATTAAATTATACAATATCAATATTTAATATTAATAATTTAGTATTGAAAATAATGTTTTTAGATAATGTTAGATAGTTGATAGGGATCACCATCCGTAAACAATCGCAATCTTGAGCTCGCCAGCCCTAGAGTCCATCTGTCAATTTGTATATCGCGGAACTCCGAGTGTTGTTTGGAGGACACATAACAATAGAAGTGCAATGTTGAGCCAACGATCTCGCAAATCCACTTGTCAATTTGTATATCGCGGAATTATGGGTGCTATTTGTAGGGCACAGAACAATAGAGGCCCAATTTTGAGCCCACCAGCCCGAGAACCTGCGATCCAAAAAGTGGCTTAGTATGGAATGCGGGATCCGTACATGCTCTATAAAATCTCATGTCCATACTTTATAGAAGTACATATTTAGTATGTATTACTCGTTTTTCGAAAAATTTCTAGGTGCGGAAATTGGCGAATTCACATCTTCAGATTTTAGTTACTTTTATATCACCTGCCCAACTGACCGCTTCCCTATTTCATATTGTACAAACTTTTTGGCTCGTGGTTTTTCGAATAGGCAAGTTACTAGATAGGTGGGTTCAATATTGCGTTTCCATTGTTCCGCCACCTGCAAACAACACCCAGACTTCCACAATCTACAAATTAGAAAACAAATTGAAATAAAATAATATATGCTATGTGAAGTCTAATGGAACAATCATATGAACGAGAGGACATAAAAATTCAAATTCATCATTGTTATACTTGCGGTGAATCTAACAGTACACAAACTTTACTTAAACATCCAAAAATTGATTTTCTTGTAACTTTCTGATGCTTCTCTTATACAAACAGATCCTAGAAACTATAAACATCGCTCGCTATATCTATTCCTTGATTGAAGAACTTATTAACATGTTATTTCTTACCATTGATTGAAGAACCATCACTGGTGCTTTCTTACAACAATTCCCACTTCCGAAAATTTCCATCCGCTTTCTCTCTTGCCCTCTGCTTTCCCTTTCTTTACTTACTCATTTTCCAGAAAATGTCTAGGTGCAGGATTTGGCGGATTCACATCTTTAGATTTCCATTGTTACTTTTATATCAACAACCCGACTGACCCCTTCCCCGTTTCATATTGAACAATTTTTTTGAATCACGGGTTCCTGCATAGGCGGGTTCAACATTGCATTTCCATTGTTTGGCCGCCTACAAATAGCACCTAGAATTGCGTGATTTACAAATTAGCAAACAAATTCCCCTTCATCTCGTATGCTTTCTCTTTATGTTTACTTGGTCCTTTTTCCGAATGTCTCATGCTTTTTTATACAGCCCAAAGTTCCGCAATATACAAATTTCCCTCTCGACATTGCGCTTCCACTATTTCCCTACGCACAAATAGCACCCAAAATTCCGTGATATAAAAATTGATAGGCGAAATCTGTCACTGAGATGAAATATGACCATCGACCCCTCACGTCTCATGGGTATATCTTCTGGCCCTTTTTTGTTGTAACCCACCCGAACGATTTCCATACTTGGGCATTTCTTGGAATCTGTTTAGCGGGTTGGTGGGTGGACGAAATGTACAATGCTTTCTCTCTCTTCTCCATCACTGCTACCTTCGTACTTATTTATAGATATGAAATTATTAATCTTTAATGCTAGTAGTTCATCTTGCAGGAACCGTTAAGATTTCCATTAATGCATGGAAGGCCAGAGAACATTTGTCATTACTATGAATTAAACCAAGATTTGTGAAGAAGAGTGTTATCCTTTCCAAGTATTCATTTAAAAAATGATGCAATATATTTCATGCATCGGCCAGTTGGCACCTTTAATAAATCTCTATTTCTTAATCACTCTTCACCATCACCACCACCTTCACACTTTTTTCTAAATATGAAATTAGTGACCTTTAATGGTAATAGCTCATTACGCACAGACCCTGTAGATTGTCATTGATCAATGAAAGGATCGAGGAGATCTTCCATTGACACGCATTAAACCAGGATTTGTGGAGGGTTATATTATCCCTCCCCAATTTTCATTTCAAATATCATCTGGAGAAAACAAAAATTCTTGTTAACTTCTGGCAGCATTTCTGTCCAGATACAGTAAACACATTCAAGCATGATGGCCAGAGGTTCCAGTATTCCAAGGCATATTCTTACTACTCATCTCCCTCCGCCTAGGAGAAAAAAAGGAGATGGTCCCTTGGTACACTGAGAGATATATTTCAAGCCAAAGAATTCCAAGGCAATGTTGCATGCTCAAAGAACCTGCCCAGTTGCATTGATGGCTGGCACGAAGGTTGATGCCATGGATTCTGAGCCAGAAGAAGATGATCTGATGGACGATGATATGGAAATGGATGATGGAAATGAAGAGACTATTCCCACTCCTATGCCCAAATTGAAATCAACCATATTGGGCAGAACTTCCTAGCTCAGTGATGGCGGGCCTGATAACACCAAAAGAAGGAGTTTCAGAAAAGAAATCGGTCTTGAATGCAACCGACACTTTGCATCTCGAAAGTAGGAATTCCATAGGTCCAAATTAGTTCGTTCTAGGCAGAAGACTTTCATTGTAAGGAAATGATATGTTGATTCTCCCAGAGATATATTTCAAGACAAAAAAATATTCAATTGTGGGACTATTGTCCCGTTCTCTGGATATACAATTAACATCTTCGGGAATGAGGACCAGAACTCCCACTAGTGCAAGGCATATTTATACTAGTCATCTCCTTCCACCCATAATGGACTAATTTGGGCCTCTGAAATTGCATGTGCAACCTGTGTCCCTGAAGTTTTTCGACTGTGGAGAGGTGGTTTCTTGTTGTGTCCTAACTTTTAGTTAAGGACTATTCCATTTGCCCTGCAACTTTTTTCATCTTCTTCCTCACAGGAAGATTCTATGAACTATCAATTTTACCACAAGATGATCCAAAGAGGAGAAAACTGCAAGGATTTCCTAAAAAAAAAAGGCATGGTAATCAGTTTTGTATGCATATTGAAGAACATCTCGATGGCTCCTGCATGTTGCGGATCCCATTCCTGTGTTTGTGGACTATACATTCGATGTTTTGGCCCAAATAACTGGGTCCAATTTCTAAGGATAGATATACAGTACTCGGTGTTATTTTTTTAAAAAATGGATTTGCTATTAAAATTTCTTTCCTTGGAGTCTTTTTTGCTGCTTCTTTTCTAGATTTAATGCCTCATCTCATTGGCATGGTTCGGTAGTCTCATATTTCTTTGATATTGTATTTTCTTAGGTAATTTGTTCTAAGATGGAGCATCTAACAATTATATGACAATGTACTATGTCAATCCACCAAGATTTTATGCAAACAAAAATGGATTACACACAAGTTCAAACCAACGTTCAATTCTATTCGCAATGCAGATAGAACACAACAATACCAAATCACAATGATGCAGCAAAATCGTCATTCTTGTTTCTAGACATGCAATTATTAAGATTTAATGCTAACAACCCATAATGAAAGAAGTTTAATACTTAAGTTAATATGTTACAGTCATGGAAGAATGTATCAAGAACACACTTACACCCACAAGTTGCAATAAAATATAATCTTCAACAAAGCATTCACTGACAATTACTAGAAAATGATGGTTTTACAACAATGGGTCTTGTTTGAAACCAATTCGCGCTTACAAAAATTGTGCTATGCCTTTCTATTTTCCCACTCTTTTATCCCCTGTAGTTTCTCTTTCTGGTTACTTAAATCGTTTTTTTTCTTAAAATGCCTTACTGTGCGACGGATTCACGCGTTTCGACTGAGCACTTCCCCTTTGTCTAAATTGGGCCTCTATTGTTTTGTGTCCTACAAGTAGCACCTAGAGTTCCGCAATATAAAAATTGACAAGTGAACTTGCACACTGGCTGGCTCAACATTGCACTTCTATTGTTTTGTGTCCTCCAAACAACACTCAGAGTTTCGTGATATACAAATTGACAGACAAACTCCAGGGCTAACAGGCTCAATATTGTGATTGTTTATAGATGAAAAAGTGATAAAATGAGACACATACTACATTTGCATCATAGAGGTTATACTAAAGGAAAAATCATGTCCTCTATAGTTATGTGTCCTACAAACAACACCCAAAGTTCCGTACTATACAAATTGACAGGCAGACTTGCGGGTTGGCTGGCTAAAAAAATGCAATTCTATTGTTTTGTGTCCTACAAACAACACTCAGAGTTCTGCGATATACAAATTTACAGATGAAGCATACAACCAAGAAACAAGTAAACTCATGGATCATATTCCTAGTCTCTATTTTCGATGCCTGCCACCTTCACACTTCTTTCCAATTATATATCTTGGAAGGAAATGAGATATATGTTATAGATGTGAATACATTAGCCATTCTTTTCCATCTTCTATGCTTAGCCAAATATTCATTTCTCTTTTCCCTGAACTTTATATTTCTCGTCACTTATTCATTTTTTTTAAAATGTCTGGCTGTGTGGGTAGACGGACTTGCGGGTTCACGTTTGTACTTGTGCTCTTATATCGCGACACCGAGCGACCGCTTCCCCATTCCATACCCAGTCACTTCTTCGACCGCGAATTCTCGGTAGGCGGGCTCTAGATTGGACTTCTATTGTTTCATGACTTGCGAACAGTACTGTGACTTCCTCAATAAACAAATTTACAACCAGACTCAGATCATACCGTATTCCGTATTACAGTCTACCTATCATGCTCTCTTTTGCGGTACACATTTTTCACTAAAAAATTTCGAGACATACAATTTAACCATCGGGTCCTCACATCTTCTGTGGAACTATTGTCAACCCATTTTGAAGCCCGTCTTTCTGCTTTCCATACTTTGCCATTTCTTTGAATTTCTTTCACGGATCGTCGATTTGGCGGCTTCAAGAAATATCCAATTCCTAATCGTTGTTTCATGTGCCTGTTCCCTTTTGCAATTAGCAATTACCAATTATATATAAGATCTTATTTCTAAGTATGCAATTAGCAAGCATTAATGTTAAACCAGGATTTGAGGAAATCTTCCAATAATAAGCATAAAACCAAAATTATTGGATGGTTATATTATCCCTTCTGACTGTTAATTTCAAACATCATGGAATGTCATTTACACATTGTCGAGTTGGTCAGTTCAGAAATTTTCAATCCTCAATTCTGAAAACTAGTCCGATCGACCCTTTCCCTATTCCATACTTCGCCACTTTCCCAGAATTCCACAAATATACAAACCGACCACTGAACTGCCCCATCATGCTTTCCTCTTTTTTACATGTTTTGCAGTCAAAAATTCGGATACATAAAATTTGACCATGGGACACTCGCTTCTCTTGATTATCCCCCGTAACCTTATTTTGAATCTCGTCCGACCACTTTTCAGACCTTTCCATTCATTCCTTTCTCTCCCTTGTCTCCCCGACCTTGGTACTTGTCTATAATAAAAAAATGTTTATATATATATATATATATATAGTACATTTTTCACTGAAAATTTTCGAGACATACAATTTGACCGTCGGGCCCTCACGTCTCCTGTGGAACTATTGTTAGCCCATTTTGAAGCATGCCTGTCTGCTTTCCATACTTCTCCATTTCTTCAAATTTCTTTCGTGGATTGTCAAGTTGGCAGGTTCAAGAAATATCCAATTCCTAATCGTTGTTTCATGTGCCCGCGCCCTTTTGCAATTAGCAATTAGCAATTATATATAAGAACTTATTTATAGGTATGCAATTAGCAAGCGTTAATGCTACACCAGGATTTTAGGAAATCTCCCATTAATACACACAAACCAAAATTTATGAATGGTTATATTATCCCTTTTGAGTGTTAATTTCAAACATCATGGAATGTCAGTTGCGCGTCGTCGGGTTGGTCCGTTCACGAAATATTCAATATTCGATTCCAAAAATGAGTCTGACCGACCGTTTCCCATCATCATACTTAGCCACTTTCCCAGAATTCTGCAAATATACAAACTGGTCGCTGAACTGCCCCATCATGCTCTCTTCCATTTTACACGTTTTGCAGTCAAAAATTCTGATACATAAAATTTGACTGTGGAACACTCGCCTCTCCTGAGTATCCCTCGTAACCCTATTTTGAATCTTGTCCGACCACTTTTCAGACCTTTCCATTCATTCCTTGCTCTCCCCCATCTCCGTGACCTTCACACTTGTCTATAATAAAAAAAATGTTTTAATATATATATATATATATATATATATATATCTTGTTTCTAAATATGCAATTACTAACATTTAATCAACTCATCGTGCAAGAACCGTATAGATTTTCATTGATGGGAAAAAGGCTCGAGGAGACATCCTATTAATACGCATTAAACAGTTATTTGCGGGGGGTTATATTATCCCTTCCGAGTGTTGATTTAAATATCATGAAATGTCGTTCGCATGTCGTCGGCATAGCACGTTCACGAAACTTCCAATTCTTAATTTATCTTCACTATACCCACCACCTTCGCACTTCTAAATATGCAATAAGTAAGCTTCACTACTAACAGTTCATCATGCACCGCCCATACATATTGTCATTAATCAGCGAAAGGCTCAAGGAGCTTTCCCATTCATAAGAATTTAATAAAGATTTTGCAGAGAGTTACATTATTAGCTCCAACTGTTCATTTCAACCATCGTCTGGAGCAAACCAACGTTCTCATAAACCTATGGCATCATCTCCACCATAGTTTTATGGAGATACAATGAACATCTTCGAGCGCAAGGACCAAAAATTTTAGTGGTCCAGGGCATATTCTTATTACTCAACCCCTGCCACCCAGAACAAAGTAATTTGGACCTCTAGGATTGCTTGTGCAGGCTGTGTCCCTGAAGTTTTTGACTGTAAGGAGTTGGTCTCTTGGTGCACCGATAAATTTATTTCAGAAAAAAGAATTATTCCACTATGAGACTGCTCTTATGTTTCTTTGTCACCTCAAGTGTTCTGCCAGATGTTAAGATTATCGAAGCCAACATTGATGTTCAGAGGAGAAGATTGCAAACAGTTCCTAGAAAAGAATAATAACGGGTTGGACCTCTTGCCCCATTTATTGGAAGACTCGATTGTAGTTCCTAAAGATATCACAAGCTTGAAGGTTAGTTCATTTAGAAATCCATTTCGAGAAATTGCCTGGTTGTTTACAAGAATAACGGGCCAAGAGTCCACAACAATTGTTTCCCGAATGGCTCTTTATATTTTGTATTTCACAGTCAAGGAACAAGCCATTTTTGATTGGGGAAAGTTAATTTCCCATGAAATCTATTCCCAATTGTCAAGCTTCAAATGGGAAAATAAATTTTATATGTCATCCTACTTAGTTTTTGCGATAGCACATTGCTGCTAGTTTCCAGAACTGTCTTTGTCCAGGGATGTCAACTGGGAATTCGACCCAGTAATGTTATGGTACCAAGCCTTATGGAAGCACAAGGCTTCCCACTATTTTTATGAGGTTTTTAATGGCTTCGTGTCTGTTTTCAAAATTTTGTTGTTAGGAGAATATGCTCCTTGCATATCTAAACAGGCACCAGTTTTTTGGACAGGAAGGGGACACTTGAACATTTGGATAATTACTATGTGATAAGGATTTTTGGGTCTAGGGAAAAATTTGTTATCCTTCCATGTCCCATTACGGAAAGAATGTTTGTTGCAGAAGTAACATGAAAATACAACAACTGGTTGCATCTATTCCAAGAGAAGAGAAAAAAGCAGTTAATTCCTCTGCCTTGGAAAGACGGGGACTTCGTGTTGAAAAATGTCAACAAAATTGATGAATTTGCAGTGCATTCTAGCAACTTCAACCTGATATATGATGAAAGCCTAAGAGGGTTCTACCTCGATAAAAAAATTCGACAACATTTACAAACAAATGGCTTCAGCGACTGTTTTTTCAAAAAACACCTGTTTGAAAATAGAGACACTGGTGACAACGCTCTTTCTTCTGATGTCGACGACCTAGACACACTACAAAGAAGAACTAAATTGTACAGGAAATAGGGGAAAGACCCTGGTGACAAGAATGTTCAATCGACGAATAACACTCCAAAAGGTACAACATCCCAGAGCATCGCTCCAACGACCCACCACAACAACAAAGTAACTCAGATTTATTCAAATAGAGGAGGAGATAATGGCCCTCCTCACTCTAAAATTGTTAGTTCTCATAAGCTTCTGGCAGACAAGAAGAGAAAAAAAAATGTGGGACAGGCAGAAGAGCCCGAAATTCAGAGTGAGAACATGGAACTTGAGCCTGATCTGGATGGCGTTCTCCGCTACCTTGATCATCCCAGAGACGCCATCTAGCATAGTCATCCAATGGACATATACGATACCGAAAATTTTAACGAAGATGAATCCTTCATGTTCTAGAGCGTTATTTTTGACAGCCAGTCCAAAAAATTGATTATTGAAAAAAAAAATTAAAAAATAAGAAAGAAAAATCTCGTTCAGAAGTTAACCTTGTGAAAATGCAGCCATCCCAAATTTGTCAACTTCACATAGCAAGCGGAGATGCACTTCATGAATCCATTGGAGGCATCGAGGCCGAGAATGCCAGACCGAAGTACCAATCAAGGAATTGGAAGAGGCTTTGATTCCTATGTCATTGCTTGCCAATCATTTGGAAATAGCCATGCCTGCCACCCCTGCAACCAAGTTAAAAGTATCCTCCAACCTCCTCACATCCCATAGAGGATATGTGGAGAATAATTTCAAGAAAATAATGAAACTGGTCACTGAGGCATGGGAAACATCAAAAACCATGACTTCCCTTGGAACCAGGGCACATAGTTTTCTTGAACATTTGTGGGCAGAGTTAAGAGATGAAGAACATTTCTATTTAAACACGGTCCTTACTTTTGGCACCATTTTCAACAACATGACAAAAACAAGAAGAATACAACAAGATCTTCCATCCAAAAATTGGATCAGTCAATTAAATGCATGCTGGAAAGAAAAAGTGAAGAACATGCATCTCATTGTTCAGTCATGTGAACAAGCCATATCAAAGAAAGAAAAATTATTCACAAGGTTGTCCAAAATAAACTTAGCCGGAAGGACCAACGACTTCCAAGACTCCAACTTAGTGGTCAACTCCTTGCCCTTAACTAGGCAAGACTTCGATAAACAGGTTGATATGTTTAAGGCGTTATCTTTGGAAAATTTTTACAACATCCTTAAATATGGTCAAGATTGCGTCGATGTCTGGCTAGTCGACTATTCAGTACAGAATGAGGAAATTGATTAGGCTCTGTGTAATCTTTCTATCGACTTTGGGGGAATTAGAAAATGAACTTTTCAACATAAAAATCCAGAATGAGATCAACATCGCCCCAATGAGAAGCTACATTGAATAATGGCTTGAAAGGGAATTGAAGCAGGCCACCGACGAAAGGCAATAAGTAGTTGCCATGATTCCAGCAGCCATCGACGATATCAATGAAAAGGCATCCGCAAGAAAATAAAAAAGGGGTCATATGTACCATCACTGTAAGTCTACTGATCGCATCCTGTTTTGTTTATCAACCCAATTATTCCACTGTTTTAAATAGACATGTCTACCCAAAGACTGATACCTTTCATTTTTTTTTTTTTCAGGTATTGTACTCTACCGTCACCCACTTCTTCTTTCTACAGTCATGTTTCTTGTAAATATTTCTCTTATGGTCCGCGGGAGACCCAATCCCAGTCTATATAACAAACACACTGAAATTTCCAGGAGTATGTAACAGACTTTTATTTTTGATATATTTCAAATAAAACTTTTTTTTTATCTCATTTTATATTTATGTCCTCATACATTTTTATCTTTCACCAATCTATATGAAAAATGCATTTAAATTTCCAGGAACTTGTAACTTATTTAGTATATTTCAAACTAAACTAGTTTTTTTATCTCCTTTCATAGTTGCGCCGTCATAAATTTTTATCTTCCACTATGCACAAATTGTATTATTTTTTATGATTTCAAAAAATAAATGGGGCTCTAGAGGCCATGTGTCGTTTACTGCATGGATACCACCTATGCTTCATGTTGTTTGCCACATCTTCGTTGCAGTTTCCATCTACCTCTGAAACTTTTTCCTATCCCAATTCAATCCGACAGGGACTACGCTACCACACATCCTTGTTTAAGTTAGAAAATAGTTATTGATCCCTACCAAATGAGGATTATTAGTAATCAATTTAACCTAAACAATTTGTACATGCATTTATAGATAAATTTGGTTCATAAAAATTAAGGTATTAATTTTTATTATAAAATTTTGGGTAATTTCTAATTAGTCAAGAAGCTTTCACAAAATTGATAATGCCTTTACTTGTTAATGAACTAAACTAAAAGAATGTTTAAAAAAAAAATACATCTACCTAAGGTTTAATTATAGGTAGTTGTTGTTTATGTGATAGTTACACCATGGACCACTTGTTTAGTGGGAAGTAGTTGTTGTTGATGTGGTAATTGAACCATGGTCCACATGTTTAATGGGAAGTAGTTGTTGTTTTAATGGTACTCGTTGTTGATGTGTTTTGGCCCATGTGCATAGTGCAAGAGATTTGAAAGCATCAATGGGGCTTACTTCAATACCAAGGAGAGAC
Organism: Picea sitchensis; assembly: GCA_010110895.2. Lineage (NCBI taxonomy): Eukaryota > Viridiplantae > Streptophyta > Pinopsida > Pinales > Pinaceae > Picea > Picea sitchensis. The sequence continues at coordinate 175,248 of SNQJ01S0018304.1, read as the reverse complement.
CTTCAAACTACATCGAGTTAGTTAGACTAGTCTATAACCATATCATCTAGGATGTTTTTTAGACTGGAAATGATGTGTATTTTAGGAAACTTCTTATAAGATCAACATAATTTTATAATTTGGGGGTATATCTTATTTCTCAAACTTGAAAATCCATTCATCTATTCAACAACACAACATTTCCTAAACATACGAGGACAATCTGGAGACTTATAGAGCCACCTGGAACTTAAGCAAGAAAAGGTTTATAAAAATGATAAACATATCAAACATAATATTCAATTGAAAAAACCTTGAATTGCTTAAATATTATTACACAATAACACAAAGTTGTTAAATAATTTATGTACTACTAAACCTGATTTTTATTTTTCCTTGGAACTATAAATTCACAGCTTGGTGCAACAACTAAAGAAACATATATGCTTAACAAGATATAGACATCATAAGCCAACTCACGAGGTTTTTTCATGATGAGGTTGAGCACTATAAAGATATGACATCATCATCATCAACATTATTATTATTATTATTATTATCGTCTTCGTCGTCATCGTCATCATCATCATCATATTTTAATTTAGTTGTAGAAAGTACAATAAGCCACTGAAGAGATTGTGAAAATATTGAAAATAAATGATAGTGGTTTTAGCCAACAATTGGATGAATTTGAAGAGTATGGTTACCTGTGTTTTATGAATGTTATTAGATATTTTACTAGTTTCGTAGCCACCTATAATAAAATATGTGAACTAAACCAATGTGTTAATTTTCTAGGCTGAAGTGATTGGTGTGTGAAGGGTTAAACACAAAAGATTAGTGAACTTGATCAATTGTTGTTCTGAAGGAGATGACACACTATTGCTCGAAGAATATATGCCATATGATACTCTTTTCAAGCATCTCTTTCACTATAAGTATCATTTGAACAAAACATTTTAGGTTTTCATTCTATGTTTTTTGTGTTGTTTTAACTGTGTGTGTGTGTGTGTGTGTAATCATATTGTCTTGTGATCTAGAAACATGAAAATATATGTTTAATTTGAAACTAAGAGGATGTCATAATATAGTTCAACGATGCATATCGATACCTAGATACAAAGACTGGGGCATTTAATAAACTACAGGGATCTTGTCAACTACGATGAGAGAGAATGGAAATATACAACTCCTAATTGAAGGAGTCGTTTATAAAGTTTAGATACATTCTCCCTAAACCTATTCAAATGGAATTGATTATTTCTAAACTTTGGCCTAACCTTCAACCATGTGTTCAAAGTCACTGACCACAATTGTATTAATAGGCCCTTGAATTCAACATGGATCAAGAGGATGATCCCAAACTGCCATCACAAGAGAAAGAACAACAAAGAGAGGATTGGGTACAAAAAAAGAAAAATGAAGCAAAATGTCATTATCGCAAGTAGCGCAAGTCAAGAAGGAAACATGAAGGGAAAGGAAATGATAGGCATGAATACAAAAACATTTAAGGATCCATATGTATCTTAAAGTGTAGAAAATTTGGCTAATCTTACTAATTCTTAAAATGCCAACCATAAAACGTTGGGTGATATTTTCGTAAAAATATTTAAGGATTTTATATAGTTTCTAGAAAATTTCGGTGATTTTTATAGTAAAATACTTTTATCCTATAGAATTTAGGTGAACCATTTTAGAAAAAATGGAGATTGACAAATCTAATTTTGGAAAAATAACATGAAAAAATAGCTCAAGGACAACATTTAGCCCATAAAATTTTCCCTAAACATGACAATAATTGAAAAAAAAATGTATTAGTTTGATTTATGTCGAACCCACAATCTAGACAAGAACTGTTGGAACAACTACTAGTTCAGTGAAAATAACAAGGAACAATTTTCCAAGTGGAATGAAAGTCAATGTAATCAACATACCTTTTTTTCATGAGATAGATAAAATCAAGAGAACATATATCAAGCACAAGCCAAGGTGGAGCTTATGTCGTTGCAACAATGTAGTGTGGAAAAAATACCAAAAAGTGCTTTTGTTGTGGTCCTTGGTGCCACAAAGTATACAATTGTATTTTTAGTGTCCCCGACTAAGCCCGTTACATCATGTGTGAACCTAACACCCATCATGAAACAAAATATTGTCCCAAAATTAAATGGTTTCCTACAAAAAATTGCAAAGAATACAAGTGATAGGGGAAAACAACCACAAGAACCTTTCGTTGCTACTCATTCCTGGACCAAATTCAATGGCCCACAAGTACCAACCAAAGAATTCAATCCTGAGGAGGAAAACCTAATGTTGGCACAAAACCTAAAGTATTTACACCATCGTATTTGATAGGAACATGAATGTAGTACCCTAAGGTGTTGTCCATATATCTTAGGATATAAGTTTTGAGACCTAATGAACCAATTAAAGTTATTGGCACAAGATAATAGATGCCTATAAAAAAATTATGTGTTTCCCAATAGTTTGTTTCACTTTGATGGTGGTGAATGCTTAGAATCCACTGTGGTAAAAGTTTTAAAGTTCAACACATTATTTTGGAAAGATCTACAGATCCCAACAACCATTGTGGAAGAACCAATTATTGATGATATGGTTGACCCAGGGGACAATATTAATATTATCTTTTTGATATACTGGGAATAAGTATTGAGTTGACCACCTCTAGACCATAGTGGCATTACTATTATAGCTGTCAATCATGCTATATTTAATTCATTCAAAATGTTGGTTTGTATGAAAAATGATTGCTATGACATTTGAACTATTACTAATTTTGAAGTAATGAAACTTCTCAATGGATCTTAGCAAGTTATTTTTAGATGAACATGGGTTTAGTCCATGAGGATCGTGGTTTTCTCCAATAAGCTCACTATGAAGTTTTGAAAGGGGTGAAGGAAGGTGATTGTTTATAGAGACAAAAGTAAGAAAAACATCAAAGTTGAAACATATTACAAATATAGAGATGAGCAATCTAGACCTTTATTTGATATGAGATATATGTATAACAAAAACCATATATTAGTGAACCCTAAACCTAATGAATAAGGAGTGTTTCACATGTGCATTTCATTCAAGGAATATTTTGATCATGTATTACAAGAGTGGGTGCATGAGAACCATGATATGTTCCTAGGCTATATCAGGAATATTTTTTTATTGGGGGCATAGTAGGTCTCTCCAATCATAGATTTTGAAGAAGGAAAAGATCATGTAAAGCATCTAAAAAGGTTATAGAAAAAATAGCATTTTCCTATGCGTAGGATTGATTGAAATAATTTCAAAGCACACTATGGACCACAAAGCACACTCAATGGTTGGAGCATTTTTTTTATAAACAACTAATTATGGTTGGGATAATATTCAAACCTTATTTCTATGTTAGTTCACCTTAATGAAAGGAGATACGTATTGTGCATATTTTGGTGTAGTATGAATTTTCCACTTGCATGGAATATTATAAATAAAGTGGACTCAATTGAAGCATGTTGGTACTCTTGAAGAAATCACCATCCATAGTCTTCCATTATTAATTGATGGCTTCAAACACAAATGGAATTATCAAAAACATAGGAAACAACAACCAGGAACAGGGATAAATTGTGGCAATAGTTCAGTGTTGACTTAAGTCAAATGCTAGTGGATGATTACTAGGCTCTAGCCAAACTATAGCCACAAAGTATAACAGAGACTAGAATCACAACATGATGTTGAGGAAATATATCATGTCCCAATGGCCTACACTAGTGAGTGGGTTAATGACTGGAAAGTAGATGACCAACCGATGAAAGCAATTAGGTAGAAGAAACCAATAGTCCCTGAGAAATATTAGCATCACAAAAAATGGGGATGAATCAAAGTTTTTAGAGACTATGAATAGTTGGGATGATCAAATAGTGGAAAAATCCATGTATTATTTTGGGAATTGTTTTATGTGTTGGCCTAAAATTATGATGCACTAAAGGGTACCATAAATGAATTCTAGGAAATTTGGATTGAGGCCTAGCTAGCGACCATACAAATTAGACAATGACTGTATTGAACGAATGAAAAGTTTGAGGCTAAAATCTAAGAATAATTTCAAAAGATGTTTGAGTTGGAATTATCTACCTAATAGAGGAATGTAGGTGGGTGTCACCTATAGTGGTCACCAAGAAAAATAGCATTTTTGTAGACTTCCACAAGGTAAATTAGGTAATAGTGAAAGACCCTTTTCTAACTCATTTCACTAAAGAAATTTTAGAAGGTGCTGCAAGAGCATAAATTTATTCCTTTCTAATTGACTATTCAAGATACAATCAAGTGTTAATCAAGGATAAATATAGATCATTGATGAAATTTTCCATCAAAAGGGGCACCTATTCATATAAATAAATCCCTTCAAATTTCTAAATGCTTCCACATTTTTTTTCGCAAACAATATTTGGGATGTTTACATACTTCATCCATGAAATATGGTAAGTCTATTTAGAATATTGGGTTTTGTTTACATGCATTCACAATCATATTTATCATCTTTGAAATATTCTTATTAGAATCTAGATATTAGTAGGTGGGAGCATCATTGATCTTAGAGAAGTGCTAGACATATTGTGTCCATGGAAGAAATGATGATAGATCCTACTAAAGTCAAATTCATTTGTGATAGTGAACCTTTGACAAAACCCTCCAAAGTCAAGTCATTTTGGGGGCATACAATACTATAGGAAGTTTGTAAATGGGTATGTGAGACTATCATACCCCCTAGAAATACTTCGAAAGAAGGAGACACATTTTGTTTGGTCAAAGGAATTTCAACAAGGGTTTTAGACCTTGAAGAATAAGATCAACAATGCTCCCATCCTTCAATTTCATTATTGGATCAACTATTTTCATGTCCATGTGGATACCTTAAGAATTGAAATCAAGAGAGTTATTAAAAAGTTGGGAAAGAAAGGGATGGACTATCTAAGCTACTTCATTAGCAGGAAGTTATAACTTACATACTGCTATTACAACAATCGAGTGGGAAGCCATAAAATTTTTGCATTACTTGTTGGAAAATGAGTTCAATTTGTGTTGATCATCATGCACTAAAGTATATTATCAATAAGCTTGTTCTTTTGGGGAGAATCATCCAATAATTGATGTTGTTCGAGGAGCATGAAGTTGATATATTTATTAAACTAATTAAGGCCCATGTTGGACCCAATAACCCGTCATGTATTTAGAGTGGAAAATATGAAAAGGTTGGGGAAGGAGACTTACCTAATACTAATATTGTCAAGGTACATGCTACACTAGCTTATCTAGATGATGTAGTTCATTTCCCTCAACACAAAAGGGTACCAAAGCTATGAGAAAAAATCAACAGTGAAGTATAATTTAGAAATCATTATAGCTCAAATTGGTAGCAAACATGTTTTAATACATTGTGATGTATGGTGTACTATGTTGTTTTCTACCACCATCCATGATAGAGAATATCCTTGTAGATGCCCATTTGGGCATAGTCAATGGTCAATTTTACTTGACTACAACATCTCATAATATATTGTGTTTAGCTCTATGGAATTTGATACTATTCAAGGATTGTTTCACATGGGTTGAGAAGTGTGCATAGTACTACCAAAAGGTAGGCATGAAACCTTATATCTAGGATTACATTGAACTCAACCCCAATCTTGTTGATGTAATTTTTTTTAACAATGGGAATATATTTTATCGAGTCATTTGTGCTAACTAAGAAGACACAATTTCAATATATTATTATGGCCACTAATATTTTCTCTAAGTGGATGGAGACCAAATCCATTAGAGTAGCCTTGTCGAAAGAAAAAACTAAATTTATTTTGAAAGATGTGCTTTTTTGGTTTGATGTATGATCCAAATCACTTCTAACCAACACACTCACTTTACAAGGAAGTCTGTTGTGATTTTGATGCATATTTTTTATATCTCACACTAGAAGAACAACCAATATGCACCAGAGCTAGTGGATATATTAAAATCACAAGCAAGATCTTGATTTGCATTCTAATTAAGGTTTGTGATATGAAGAGATCACATCTTGCCTACAAAATGCAGGTGGTACTTTGGGCCTATCTAATGACATGGAAGAAGTGCTCAAGGCGTACACCATTCTGATTGATATTCAAAAAGGAAGACATCATGTTGATAAAATATTGGGTTCCCTTAATGAGGATTGCAACAGGTAAAAGGATACAAAAACAATAGTCATTCAACAATGATTAGAGGAATTGGATCAGTTGGATGAAGGTTGGATCTAGACCATATTTCAACACAAATGGACAAGTAGAACATGAATAGGTACCATGACAATAAATTGAAGCCTTGTGATTTAGAAAGGGAAAATTGGTCCTCCTGTATGACACAAAATAAGGTTAATCTAGAGAAAATCACCTACAGTAGGTTAGGACCCTACAATATTTCCAAGTTTTATAATAATGGGGCTCCCAAATCAGAAAACTTGGAGATATTTCCCTATATGAGTTGGGTGAATGCATCTCAGTTGAAGTTATTCTTATGTTGAAGATAGTACATGCCGCGGGTACTATGATGGCCTAGAGAGTGGTTGGGCATGGACCCAAGGAAATGTGAAGGAAAGTTCCACTCTAGTTCAAAGAAAGAAACCAAGTTATTTAGCAATATATAGTTATGTTGATTTTAAAACATGAAATGCATAATTGTTGGGTTTTTGCACTATAAGCAATCCGATAGGGGTTGAATGAGCATCTACTCATATGATTACCAACATAGGAATAAGGAGTAGCATATCTTAGTATTTAAAGTATATAGGTGGAAGGATTCACTAGAGTTTTTGGATGTTGACTCCATATATGGTGAACTTTCAATACTAAGGAAATTTTGAAACAAAGTGGTGATGGCAGTTTAGAAGTTGAAGGGGTGAGCTTTAGGGAAAGCTTGGAAGAATCCATATAGAGTAAGTTAAATTTCATATAACTCTCAATGGAAGGTGATCTATGTAAATTCTAACCTTGTACAATGTCTACTATAAACATATATTTAGAAAAGAACGGAAAATATACAATGTCAAATACAAACATTACACAAATATTTTTCCCCTGGAAACCCAAACTGGGAAAACCAACATATATTATATTCATTCATTATGTTACATTTTTTACCATATAATATACATATAGGATCCAGCGGCATCCAAAACCCTAACCCAATGACCTGGATTAGTCCAAAACCCTAATTCCTTAACTGGAAATAGAAAACCATCGCCCAAAACCATGTGCTGAAAAAAACACCTAAATACATGACACATTTACCAAGGTAGGTGTCACGTTTCTTGAGGAAGAAAAACATTTTGGACACTACTACTCGTGAAAAGAATATAACAGATACCCAACATTCTCCCACTTGTTGTTTTCTTTGCATACAGGGGGTTACAGGGTTACATAGTCAAAAATCCAGGGCAGCAATGCCCATAAATCCTCTACACCAAGAGAACTTCTCAGTGCTCACATATTTTGTTAATGAATCTGCAAATTTCTTCAAAGTGTCCACCTTCATCAGTGATACTTTATTTTCTTCAATCATGTCTCTCACAAAGTGATATTGAACATCAATGTGCTTTGTCTTTGAATGATAAGCAGGGTTCTTCGCCAGA